>JAGFNQ010009588.1:0-27204 GCA_024364735.1 Boesenbergia rotunda
AAGCAAAAGGGTGATCTAGTCCTTCAGAAGATCAAGCAGGGAATTTTGAAGGCAAGGGCGAGGGTTTTCATATCGCCGAAGACGGGATATTATACCTTAGGGATCGACTCTGTATCCCTAATGATCCGGAACTACGAAAGATGATTCTAGAGGAAGCTCACTCGACTCCTTATGCGATGCACCCGGGGTCCACCAAAATGTACCAAGATCTGAAGACAAGGTTTTGGTGGTCCGGTATGAAACGTGACGTAGCTCAGCATGTCAGCACCTGCCTGACCTGCCAACAAGTTAAGGCTGAACATCAGAGGCCTGGAGGAGTTCTTCAACCGATCCAGATCCCTGAATGGAAATGGGAAGATATTTCTATGGATTTCATTTCTGGACTTCCCAAGACTACCAATGGATACGACGCTATTTGGGTTATCGTCGACAGATTGACGAAATCAGCCCACTTCTTGGCAATCAAGATGACTTATTCTATTGAGCAGCTGGCTCAACTATATGCCAAGGAGGTTATTCGACTACATGGAGTTCCGGAAGACTATCATCTCAGATAGGGACGGTCGCTTCACTTCGCACTTTTGGGAGTGCGTACAGAAAGCTCTCGGCACGAAGCTGCGGTTCAGCACAGCCTTTCATCCACAGACCGATGGACAGACTGAGCGAGTGAACCAAGTGCTCGAAGACATGCTCCGAGCCTGTGCCCTGGATTCAAAGGGAGCTGGTGCCGATATCTATGCTTGGCAGAATTCGCCTACAACAACAGTTACCAAGCTACTATCGGAATGCACCGTACGAAGCGCTTTATGGACGAGTGCAGATCTCCACTCTGTTGGTTCGAAGGTGGTGAAAAGAAGGAAATGGGACTCCAGACCGACTTTATTGATGCCACCACCCGGGCTATACAGAACATTCGTCAAAGGATCGAGACTGCCAGAGCCGGCAGAAGAATTATGCGGACAATCGACGTAGGCCGCTGGAATTCCAAGTTGGAGACCTTGTCTTCCTCCGAGTGGCTCCTATGAAAGGAGTTATGAGATTTGGGAAGAAAGGGAAACTAAGTCCGCGATATGTAGGGCCGTATAAGGTCCTAAAGAGAGTTGCCAGGTAGCTTATGAGCTGGAACTACCGCAGGAGATGTCGGCGATTCACAGCGTGTTCCACGTCTCTCTGCTTAAGAAGTGCACGCCCGACCCAGACCAGGTGATCGAACCACAGACGGTTCAGATCCAGGAGGACCTAAGCTTTGAGAGTCGGCCCATTCAGATATTGGACCGAGAGGTTAAGAAACTAAGGAGCAAGGAAGTGCCCTTAGTAAAGGTCCTGTGGCAAAGTCAGAAATTCGAAGAAGCCACCTGGGAAAGAGAAGATGAAATGAAACGCAAGTACCCCGAGTTGTTTTAGTTCGAGGACGAACTTTCTATAAGGGTAGGGGATTGTAACGCCCCAAATTTTTGGGCTTGTTTTTCTTTTCTCAATGCAATTGTACGACTTTATTTGATAAGAAATAAAAGTCCCAATATGTGATTTCATAAAACCCCTATATGCGATTGCATAAATTTTAATTGATGATTTCATGTGATTGCATAAGAGTATGATTTCATGTGATTACATTATGATGTGATTATGCAAAATGCGAAGTATGTAATTTCATGATTGATTATAAGATTTGATTAAGAGGGATTATGAAATTACATAAGGAGTGAAATGTGATTCATGAATCACATATGTGATTTCATGAATTCGAATTCATGAAATCATATGGAATGGAATGGGCTTAGTGGGCTTATGCTTGATTAAAACCAAGAGGAGCAAAAATGTGCTCTCACCAAGGATTGAACCTTGGTACTCTTGGCAAGCAAAGCCTTGAGGAGTAGACTTGGTGACCATCTCACCAGGGGAGAAGATGTTGAGAAGGAAGTAGGGAAATCCTTGTTAAGGGTTAGGGAAGGTAAAGAGGTGGAAGAAAACTCTTGGTGAAACACCCCTTGGTGAAAGGGTGCTTAGTGAAGAGGCACCATGCCTCTTTACCAAGTATAAAAGGGGGAGGAGAGTGTGAGAGCACAATCACTCATTCCCTCCTCTTGCTATTGCCGAGAGCCCCCCTTCCACTCCTCCCTCCAAACACTAATCTTCCTCCCCTCCCCCAAGTGGCCGAAAGCCACCTCTTCTCCCCTTCTCCACCGAAGCCAAGCAACACTCTCCCCTTGTGGTTGCCGAAACCCAAGGTTAGGATTGACACTCCCTAAACTCCCTTGAGTACCTCTTGCAAGACAAGGAGCATTCAAGGATCTCAAGGCAAGGACCAAGGGCACCATCCCTCCAAGTTAAGGGTACCATCCCTCCAAGTTAAGGGTACCATCCCTCCAAGTTAAGGGTATACCCTAAGGATTTAGCGAAAAAGGTAAGTGCCCCTCGCCTGTAGCATAATTGTTTGCGAATAAGTTGCATGATGTCCTCTAAAGTTTCGGCCACTACCCTAACCAAGGTTAGGGTGTGCCATATGCTACTACATGTTTGATTAAATGCTACATAATGTATGGAATGTTGTATGATAAATTCTTGATGACATGTATGTTTCGGCCAACCCTAAACTAGGGTTAGGCCTTGGACAAAACCCCATGCTATGATTGCTTCCATGATGCTTGATATGATTATGAGGAAATACAACTCAATGCAAGAGGTCCAACCTCTTTACAACATTCGGCCAACCCAAGAATAGGGTTAGGTCCTAAACCTATTTACATACCATGCTACCCTAATGAATGCTTATGATATTGCATGCTTTGAATGACATGAACCATGCTTGTATGATCTAGGAAAGTGAAGAATGCATTGATGATTTTCGGCCAAGGAACCCTTGGACCTTATTTATGTTCACTTTTCATGAAAGCATGTTATACTATGATATGAATGAAATGCATGAATGAATACCTATGTAATGCATAAATAGTTATCATGGATTATGAGTTTATGTATGATGAAGGCTAAGGCCTAAAGTAATGCTCCCTTGAAAGGAAGGGACTAAGAGCATGCTTAAAAGGGAAATGTACATGATAACTATGTTACTTTATGATTGGCTTGTACCACAAACTCTTAAATGAGTTCATGATGGGTCCTAGGCTGAAGGACTTTTTGAGAAGGCCTAGAGACCCCCAGGCTGAAGGATTTTCAAGAAGGCCTAATAAGGAACCCTTCTAGGTCAAGGCTAGCTACCTTGTGCCTAAATAGGGTTCATGTGCACAAAACTAAGGGTACAAGCCGGGGCCCCCAAAAGATGACTATGTTATATTCAAGTACTATGTATATGTTTTCAAAAGGAAATCTTTTCATAAAATTACTATGCTCACTATGTCTACCATGCTTAATGATCCCATGTCTTTACACGTTATGTTTACCATGCTTAATGACTTCTATGCTTAACATGTTATGCTTCTATGCTATACTTGATATGCTTACGAATTGACGACGTTTTGTGAGTAGGACAAGGCCTTACTAAGCGTTGCTTATAGTTGTAGTGTTCTTATGCTACAGGACACTAACTAAGGAAGCTGCAGGAAGAAGAGCAAGGGAAATGTGATAGTGACGGTGGATTAAAGATCTTGCTCGCTCTATGTTTTGTTTTCAATTTTGAAACCTAAGGATGTTATACACCTTCTTCTGCACACTACTCTAAGATTGCTCTTATGTTTGGCATTACTCTACTTCATGATAAGTTTTTGCTATACTTGTGAACATATGATGTCTTCATCTTGATTGTATGGATACACCCCTCTATTCGATTATGCTAAAGTAGTTGATATGATACTTCCCTCATAACATACTATCTTGTTTATGCTCATGATCCACTAAAACTCTATCATACTTGCCATGCCTAGTTATGCTTAGATCACTTATGATATTCGGCCATCACTTGCTGGTTTGAGTCCTCTCATGTTCAACACCCTTATGCTCCCCATGTTGCATGCCACGATCATGTTAAAACCTTCCATATGTTTAGATCCTTACTTGTCAATATTGTATCATGCGCATGGACACCACATACTTTATGCATTTCATGAAACTTGCTCCTAAATGCTATAATGCCCATACATGTTTCGGCCTACTCATTTATAAAATTTGTTTTTAAACCCTAGGCTTCATGCTCTCACGTACAAGCATGATCTACATGCTTTCAAGTCTTATGCTTCCGCTCTTGTATGATCGCATGCATCTAAAGCTTAGATGGAAATGAATACATGAAGTAGTCATGTTAACATTACGTGAATGATGTTATGCTTCCGCTATATGATGCATAAAGTAGTATAAATATAAGCATTAGTAAAGATGTTATGAATGTTAAAGTAACGCCACAAATCCTTAGAGGATTTAGGGCGGGACTTTACAAGGCAGCAGCTGGGTTGGGCGCCCGGAAGGACCCGAGCGCCCTAAGTACAAGCCAAACATGAGTTCGGCAAAAGCATGCTTCGGAAGCTCACTGGGCGGGGCACCCCCATGCTCCCGAGCGCCCCTGTGCTCTTGGGCACCCAGGATGCCTCGGGCGCCCCGGGCTCAAGCAAACAAAGCGGACAGAGTCAAGCCAGCGAAAAGCCCGCGGATCGAGTCAACCCGGGCGCCCCTAGAGTCAACTCTCAGCCTTATTCGAGTGGGATAAGGGCTGACCGAGACTTGCTCGGATCGGCTGACACGTGGGGGGGGGGCGCCCCCAACGTTCAGGGCGCCCCGGGATGCTATAAAAAGCCCCTCGACCCCAAGGCTTCCAACAACACTTCTTCCAACGCCAATACGCTCTTCTACTCAAGCGCTCTGCTCCGGAAACCTTCCATCTCAAGATTCTAGCGCAACGACGACCCTACGCACCGAGGAACGATCTACAACGGGCATCGGTATCAAAGTGTGAATTTTTAATTGTACTTTTACTGCATTAATACTGTACATATTCTTGTAATTATTTGCATGACTATAGTATTGCCCGCAGTAAATGGTCAATGACCATGGGCCTTGGAGTAGGAGCCGACCGCGACTCTGAACCAAGTAGAGGTGGGGCTTGTGGTCCTTTGTTTGAGGGGGGGATTGTTGGGGTTGCAAGGTTGTAAACATAGTCCCACATCGAAAATATATGGGAATGATCATAGGCTTATAAGGAAAAAGATATCTCCATTGGTATGAGGTCTTTTGGGAGAGCCCAAGAGCAAAACCATGAGTGTTCAGGCCTATAGTGGATAATATCATACTATTATGGAGATATCTAAATTTCTTTCGGTCCTAACACTTTAAAATCAGGCGACAGAGCACAAAGCATGCCCACTGTTCCATTGCAACTCTGCTAAGTATTGGTGCTCTAAGTTCTGTTGGATCGGGTTGGACCGGCCAGGGGGGGTGAATAGACAAAAAAAATTAAGAAAGTGGAGGCTCTCATCTTTAAAAAAAGAAACTTGGTTGCAACTGAGAACGTTGCTTCCAAGGCAGTGGACACTCAATAAAAATCTCCTTGTGGCGGAGAAGCCTTACAAAAATAGCACGCTAGACTTTTAGAGATTTTACAAGAATGAAATAAATGAGTGATTGAAAAGGTTAAAACTCTAAGCCTATTTATAGCCTAAGAAAATAAATCTGGATTGTTAATTGTTGAGGAATTTTCTCTTGACCGTTGATCCATGGATGTAATCTGGATGGTTGATCTTGGATGGGATTAAACTGCATCCATTGGATCTGATTAAAGGATAAAGTTATCCTTTAAGAGATAACTTTATCTTCTGCTCGCAATAGATAAATAACTTTATCATCTGCTCGCAACAACTTTAATCATATCTTTTCTTTATCCCAGTCGGCAAGGCTGGTGATATATGTAGGCGAGGTTGCTGGTTCGAATCTTCACAGCAACAAATAAAATTCTTTTTGTTTCAGGTGCCTGGTTTGACTTGGTCAAACTGACCAGTCTTTTGGTTCATCTTCTGGGTGATTTCCGGCCAATCGGAGTTAGGCTCACCCGAACCAAGCTCAAGATTTCAACACCATCTTCAAGCAACCAAAGGAAGGAGAATCAAGGCTAGAGTGCAATATTTCTTTTTCCTTCTTCTCCTTTGTGTTGTTCTTTTATGAAAGCTTTCATGGGTGTTGTAAAAGGGTTTCTCCACCTTCGGTGTTGTTCCGAGAAGGAGGTTTCATAGTGAAATCTATGATCACTGGTGTGGACCCTTGGATTAGTCACCTCAAGGAGGTGGAGACTAAGTAAACCAAAGTGTTAGCATTGGATTTGGAAGTGTTTGGCTTCTAGTTTCTGTTGTGAAGAAGAAAAAATTAACTGAAGAGAGCTATTCACCTCCCCCCCCCCCCTTCTAGCTCTACGGATCCTCAACAAGGACGTGTCCCCGTTGAGGGAATAGTAGGCATCGGTTCGGCCTAAGATTTTAGTTAAAACTAAAGTCAGGACCAGATAATCTTGAGACTGTCAAAAACATCCATTATATATATATATATATATATATATATATATATATGCTTGTTTTTCTAGCTCTGTGATGCAAAATATTGAAGGTGGACTTTGGCCGAAAAAAGGGTTCTGGGAGCTAAAAAGAGGTCCAAATGCTTGGAGGTCCCGACACCCGAAGGTGGTTCAGGTGTTCGGAGTCAACTGAACTAGAAGCGCAAGCAGCTAAGATGGCGCACTCTGATTTGGCTGGGGTGCATCATAGTCTAGATGCCCAAAGGTGGTCCAGGCGCCCGTAATAGGATAAACTTGACGGATCAAGTTTTGTCTAGGGGTCTCCATGTCATCACGATAGGGGTGCTCGGGAGTGGTCCAGGCACCCGGACTATCCTTTATAAGGAGCTTCGACCAGGATCTCAAAAAATAATTATCTACAACTTTCATACTCATGTGTTACTCCTAGAATTGCTCTATGACGCCGAAACGTTGCTCCATCGACCGCGCACAAGATTCTATTATAAGTTGTCGGTATTGTTTACTTTAAAAATGTACTTCATTTTCTACATTCTTGTAATCATTCGGACTTATAGTGGATTGCTAACGAAAGCGATCGACAATTGCGGGCCTTGGAATTGGAGTCATCAAAGGCTTCAAACCAAGTAAAAGAAAAAGTATTAGCATTGTTTGTTTTACTTATTCTTTCCGCTGCATGTCTCTTAAGTTTTACGAAACCATGAAAAAATGATTCATGATATTCACACCTCTCCCATCTAGCGCATTCTTCTATCCTACAACCATTGCATAATGTTCCAATTCCATAAAAAGTATCATTCAAAGTTATATAACAATAATTGCTATTAAAAGTTAAATGTGAACTTTTTCTATTTAAGCAAGAAAAAAAACAATGTTTTTTATCAATAATGAAACATAATAACAATTATCGGCCAATTCCAAAACTAGACCACTAGGGAGTTTCAATAAATAAGTTCTGATAGCTATAACTACAACCTTTGCTTCTTTGTCAACTCACAAATTTGTAACTCCCTTGACCAATCTTCTATTTCTTAGCCCCTGCATGTCATTATATATATGTAAGGTACACCTTGTATCCAATACCCAAGTGTTTGAGGAAATAGTATGATATTCAATAATGAAGATACTTGTAGCAGATGTGGTATAAGATGTCTTTTTCTTCTTTAGAGACTCAAGATAAATGTTATAGTTTCATCTCCAATGTCCCATTTTGCCACATGGTGACATGGACCCTTTGGTGTCGGTTCTTTCTTTTTAGCCTTCTTCTTCCCTTTGGCTTGAGTTTGTGACTTTCTCTTAGAACCATTCTTAGAGGAATCAAACAACATCACATATTTCGATTCCTTCTTAATCAATGGTTCTACTATCTTAAGCATCTCGATCAATTCAAGAATTGTGGATTCAAGTTGGTTCATCCGATAGTTCATCACAAATTGTAAATAGTTATTGGGCAAGCTATGTAGAATTAAGTAAATACTTAGCTCATGATCAATGACAAATCTATGTGATCCCAACCGCTCAATATAACCATTTATCTTTAGTATAAATTGTACTACAGATGAACCCTCCTGCATCTTTGAGCCAAAGAAGAGCTTGGAGACTTCGAATTGTTCGAATCTCGCTTGCTCAGTGAACAACTATCGAAGATGATAAACAATCATATAAGCACTCATATACTCATGATATTTTTGTAGTTTAGGAGAAATCGAGGCTAGCATAATGCAACTTGCAAATTCAAAATCAGTCGTATGCTTCTGATAGGCCAATCGTTGGTTAGAAGTTGCAGTATCCGCCAGACTTATGGGAAGAGCCTCTTCAAGAACATAGACTATCTTCTCAACCTTGAGAATGATTCTCAGGTTTCAAAATCAACCCAAGAAATTCGACCTCAATTTGTTTGTGTTCAACATCAAGCGCAAATGTAACGTCCCTCTCTTCTTAACCTTAACCTAAGAGGGAAGTCACAATTTCTTCTTCTCTTTTCTTTTATTTTCTTCTCTCTACATTGCTCTACGACACTCTCTCCTTAGGCTTAGAGGGAGGTCACAAGACAACTCACAAACTATGGACAATTCACACCCGGCTATCTACCCAAATTAAAAAACAAATTTAATTCTTGCTGGCTTTGCCAAGATTTGACTCCCAGACCTCTTGGTTGCAAAATCAACACACTAACCATCAACCCAACAACTTTTTCTCTTTTATATTGGTACCAATCAACTAACAACCTTGTCAGTCGACTGGTGCAGTCGACTCATGAGCCGGATCACTCCCCCAATATTTCTGTTCGAAATCTGGCCGGGGAGCAGTCGACTGGTGGGACTACCAGTCGACTGGTGCAGTTGACTCTGTCTAAAAATCACTCGACCAATGTTTCTGTTCCCTTGAATTTCTGAGGGTAGTCAACTGCTACCTGAGGTAGTCGACTGATACATCTGGAATCTCAGTTTCCAGACTTCAGAAACATAGATCGACCCAAATATACATATCTACTTCAGCTACACTAAGATTATATACTCACAATCATAATAACCATAATCATACTCCATTTAGCATGCATATCAAACTTAAGATCTTTTACGGAATAACAACTCAACATCAAAATACTTAGACTAGATTATAACCATCTAACATGCAACTCAATTAGTAAGAAATATCTCAATCTTAAAATCTTTGCGGAAATAATAAACTTAACACCAGTCTCATCCCAAAGGATCTCACTCCACGGTTCCGCCGCCACTGACACAAAACATCCTTCCTTTAGCCTCCTTGCCTTACATCCTTTCTTTACCTTTATCTGTAGTAAAAGGATGCAACTATAAGCAAATTGCTTAGTAAGTAAATACCTATCTCATAAAACATGTAATCGATATAAAACATGTTCTTGGTCAAAAAATGCTAGCTTTTAAACATATGTACTAAAAATGCTATACTAACATTAATATGCTCATGAAAACACTTGTAACAAATGCTTGCATTTGAAATCTGTGCTTGAAATGAAAAATGCTTAACATGTTTGAACAAATACTTACTTTTGAAAACTTGAAACTTTTACATTTTTATACTTCAAAATAATAAACATCCTTTCATGGGCCCGGTATAATACCAATTCACGTATCCCTAATAGGTTTCGAGGTAGCTAGCCACCGAACCCTAATAGAGCGTCTACTAGGCTTGCCTAGATCTTGTGGGCCTTGGCCCGGTACATGACAAAAAGACCTTGGTCTTACAAAGTAATATACTTAATCTTGTACTCATGCTTGTATTGAAAATGCATAACTTAGCGCATAACTTAGCATATCTTTTGAACTTAAAATGTAATGTTCCAAAATGTGTTTTGAAACACATCAAGACCTTGGTCTTTTACTTACATAAAAGCTTAGTCCTAGAACTCGTTCTAGGGCTTAGTAAGACCTCAGTCTTACTCAGAACTTTTATCGAACACCTTGCGTGCCATAATCCCTAAACTTATTTTGGGGCAAATCAAGACCTTGGTCTTGCTATACAAAGATCAAAAATGTTTGGTTAATCTATGGTCCGGAGTGACCATGTGTTTTGATGTTTGGGCAAAGGGTTTAAGTTAGGTTTACCCTTGTGTATCTAATATGTGTATGTGAGTCTGCAGGTTTTGCAGGTTACATATATTGACTTTGCTGGACGGCTTCAGGTACGGTGAAGGGTGGCATGAAGGCAAGTCATGGTCTTGTGTGCGCCCGAGGGACCATGGATAGCAGGGACGATGAGCCGAGGGGCGCGGACTTCGAGGCATATGTGAAGGATGACATAGAGGCAAGTTGGAGGCTTGTGTGCGCATCTGAGGGACGGGAGCCAAAGATGAGGAGGGCGCAAAGGCAACAGTCGAGGTTGCTGGTAAGGAGTCAGCTAAGTTGTGAGGATACGAGTGCTGAGGGAATGTACTCGGTGAAATCCTAGGGGTCGAGTGCTGAGGGAATTGTACTCGGGAAGGAAAACCTAGGTGGGCAGTCGACTGGGGTTTTGGCAGTCAACTGATAAACCTCACAGTAACATCAGTCGACTGCCCTGGGAGCAGTCGACTTGTAGTGAATGGAAATTCGAACGTTGAGCTTGCAACAGTCGAATTTGAGTGGGGGCAGTTGACTGCCCTGGGAGCAGTCGACTAGTGGCGGCCAAAACAGAGGTAAGTCTTATTTAAGAGGGCTTCGTTTTGGCTAGGAGCTTTGATGAATTTGGCTTTGGTTAGGAGCCAAATAGTAGTCTTTGTGCTCAGGAAGTGTGTCCGGAATTGTGGCGAGGTTTCTCCACCCACAAGGAGCTACAGAGCTAGCCGGAGGGCATCCGGGGAGTGATCTGCCGAAGGATCGAGGGATCGCCCACCTTACGGACTGTCGTGGAGTAGGAGTGTCATCTCCGAATCACGTAAAGGTTGGTGTTAGCGATTGTTTATTATTGTTATTATTGTTTCCGCTTGCGCACGCTGACATCGTAGGTAGAAGAATTGAAAGTTGCTATTTACTCCCCCCCCCCTCTAGCATGATAACACGATCTAACAAAAAACACCAAAAAGACTTAGAATCATGTTTAGAAATCATTCGAATACTACTTTTACTGCAGGTGAGTGATCTACTTCTTTACGCTAGGACCTTTCCGTTAAGCTAGAGGAGGTGAATAAGCTCTTTTCGATCTTGTCTTCCTACAAATGTTAGTGCGCAAGAATAACAAAAACAAAAACTAAAAAACAAGAACGACTCGCCGATTTACATGGTTCGGAGATGAAACTCCTACTCTACGGTTGTCCGTAAGGTGGACGATCCCAATCCTTTGGTGGATGATTCTCCGGAACACCTCCGGTAGCTTTTGTCGCTCCTTGTAGGTGGAGAAACCTCACCACAACACTTCGACAACCCCTGAGTATGTACAGGCTACTAATAGACTCTTACCAAGCTTGTTTCGCCAAGAAGAAACAACCATAAACGAGCTCCCTTAAATAGAGCTCGAGGCTGATTTGACCATTACTAGTCGATTGGTCCAGCACCAGTCGTCTGGTTTTCACGAATTTGAATGTCACAGCCCAACACTTCAAATTCTGGTCACCATCAGTCGACTGGTCATGAACCAGTCGACTGATCTTTCTGTGGACTCCATCAGTCGACTAATCCCTTATCAGTCGACTGGTCCACTTCCTAAGCCTAGGGTTACCCTCCCCGAGTACATTTCTCTCAGCACTCGAACTCTCACGACCTGGTTGACTCTTCATCTAGCAGCCTCGATATGTTGCCTTCAAGCCCTCTTCGACTTTGGCTTCCGTCCTTCAGATGCGGACACAAGCCCTCGGCTTGCCTCCATGCTACCCTTCACGCATGCATCGAAGTCCGCTTCCTTCGGCTCATCGTCCCTACTCCAGCAGCCTCGACCTATTGCCTTCAAGCCTTCTTCAACTCGGCTCTCGTCCCTCAGATGTGCACACAAGCCCTCGCCTTGCCTCCATGTTATCCTTCATGCATGCCTCGAAGTCCGCTTCCCTCAGCTCATCGTTCCTGCATTGTCCATGGTCTGTTGGATGCACCCATAATCCCACGGCTTGCTTCCATGCCATCCTTCATGGCACCCGAAGACGTCCAACCAAGTCTATGTATATCCTGCAAACCTGCACACTTACATACACATATTAGATCAACATGAAACCATAACTTAATCATATTGGCACACGCACATCAAAACCATTATCTCCACGATCATACTTGGGTTGATTGTCCCAACAATCTCCCCCTTTTTTATCTGTGGAAATATGTTTAACTTAGGTGCAAAAATAACAACAACAATGGAAAATTATAGACATAGTAAGAAGCATAACACATGCATCCTCCCCCTTAACCTATGCCCTCCACATAATTTTCAATTACCATAACCACAAGTTGAGTTAAAAACTAACCCCATATGTTAAGGTAAAACCTAACTTAACACCACAAGTTCTCCCCCATTGACACCATCAAAAAGATTGCCTCAAGAAATCCTAACCCTAGTATCAATGAGAATACCTTTCTATTTCTGAAAACCCCCAGAAATAAGAAAACAGTAGTACCAGTCGACTGATGCTATCACCAGTCGACTGGTGCCTGCAATTCACGAACCCACAGAAAGATTAGTCGACTGCCCCAAGGGCAGTCAACTGATACGCAGTAACCTGAATTTTCCAACCAAAATTCAGAAACCCCTAGAAAATTCCACAAAATTCAAAAAATTCTAAAATTTTGCAAGCATATTTCTTAAGATATATCCTACCTTAGAAAAATATAGTTTCATGAAAATACCAAATATGCTTAACTTTTTGAGAAAAAATTCCAATTCTTTGAAAAATCTCTTCTTTGTATCAACTTTTCATTCTATATTTGAACCCATGCTTTTTCCAAGTCTATCCTATACCATTTAAAACGTAGAAATGTTTTCAAACCTCCCCCCTTTTCTCCTATAGATCCTCAAGACAAAATAAGTGATAAAAACTCCCCCTTTTTACCATAAACCCTTGATAGAAGATATATTGAAATGTTCATACAACCATAATAACAAGAAAATAATATTTCATTTAGGCAATATCAAGACATGAGTTAAAAATGCATAAGAAAATATAAATAAGTACCACAAGGGCCATAGCCCCGAAATCCCCAACTAATACAATATGAAATAAAGCGTTTGAGAGATAAATGAATAACATAATCAATCTAACTTACTCTCAATACTACTACGCACAAGTCATGCTGAGTCTACATCTCATCGCCTCGAGGAGGAGGAGGGGTGATAACTACCATTTTGTTGATTATTTTAGGATCTAAAATCCATGTTTGATCCACATTTTACATGCTTATGATTGCATTTATATTAGGTTTCATGAATTACCTCTATTTTAGCTTTTGATTCAAATTTTATATATTTGAGTTATTTTGGCACTAAAATTTGAATATCATTTTGTAGGTTTCAATTGACCATGGACCTAGATCAGACTGAGTCAAACTTGAGCCAGAATTGGATCCGGATCAAAGGGATGAAGCCTTGGATTAATATGAGTCGTCCATTCAAGAGAATGGATTGATCTGAGCCATCCGCTACTGATCTGGTTGATCCGAGCTAAGGAGGGGTAGACCAGAACCATTGATCAAGATCTGGGGAGTTTGGTTCAGATCAGAGAAGATCCGACTGTTGGATGAGTCCTAAACAATCTCAGTCATTCATTTCAAAGTATATAAGCAACTATTCTCCCCAGGTCACAGGGTCATCGCGTCTTCGCCATTTTTTCCGCTGTTCTTTGTTCTTCATCGTTTTCCTTCTTAGTTTAGTCGTGCGGCCACTATAGATTGAAGTGCTTGTCCAGAATTTAGATCACAAGGTCAATTCCCCGAGTGATTGCGCTGCCATATTGTTGTTGCCAAGCTCCGGTGAGGGTTTTATAAGAGCTTGCTTCATCCGATCGTTCTTCATCGAGCGGCATCGTCGATCAGAGTTCTCTGCTCATTTAGAGGTGTTCTCTGAAGAAGTTGGAGTATTCCTGAGCCATACTCGCCATCAGATCCGTCGAGAAGAGGGAGATCGGAAGAGGAGTTCAGTTGCACAACAGATCAGCGCAATTCATCCACGGGAATTGGGTTCTTGTTGATTTTCGAGCTAAGGGGTTCTGCGCTCGGCTCTTGTGTGACGGCAACGAGGGATTCTTGGTCGAGAACTTGAACTGTAGTTTGGATTTCAATTTTGCATTCGTTTCGGCAATTGCTTGTTTCTGTTTCAGTTCGTTTCAATAAACTTTCAGACACTGATCGGTCTGAATGACCGATCCAGCCATCACCTGATTAGTTTGTAGACCGATCAGGCTTATATCTAATCGATCTGCCGACCGATCAGGCAGTTCTCTGCTTCAATTCAGCCTGTTTTTTGTACTTAGCTTGTTTCAATTCCTCGTTCTGAAGTTAGATACAGATTTCGTGATTACTTGCATTTGATATTAATCTTGTCTGTCAATTCAGTATTGTTTTGCTCAATTTCCAAGTAGATTAAGTTTAGAATTGCAATTTCCTAGTCTATGTTTGCTTAGTTAAGCCTATGTCATTTCAACTAAATTCTCATTCTTATTTGTTAAACAAACCCCCCATTTCAATTCGAAAACCCAAAACATCAAACGACAAATAACTTGCAAGCTCGAATTAAATATCCATTCAACTAGTCCTTGGAAAAATACTACCTGAGGCCCCTCTACAATATTTCTATTTTGTTATCCAAGGGTTTTTAGTTTTATAAATATCTAAATTTGAGACCCACATTCGTGGCATCTATTTATGGGTTTAATCAAAATTTATGGCGCCGTTGCCGTGGAACTACTAGTTGAGTTTGTTAGTGCAGGCAGCACCTGAGTCGAACCTAGGTTTTGATAATGGCAAAGGGGTTCAAAAGTTAAGATGTTATGTTGGTCTAATGTGTTCACTGAGTGTGCAGAATGAAGTCTAGCGAAGGGCTGCTAGGCGTTGAAGAACTAGCTAAGGGCTGCTAGGCGTTGAAGACCTGGCGAAGGACTGCTAGGCTCCTAGTGAAGGGCTGCCAGGAGTTGAAGACATGGCGAAGAACTGCTAGGCACCTAGCAAAGGGCTGCTAGGAGTTGAAGACCCGGCGAAGGACTGCTAGGCACCTAGCGAAGGGCTGCTAGGAGTTGAAGACCTGGCGAAGGACTGCTAGGCACATAGCGAAGGGCTGCTAGGCATTGAAGACCTAGCGAAGGGCTGCTGGGTAAAGGTCTAACCGGAGGAGCCAGTTGGCAAAAGGTAAACTCTCCTGAGAGGAGTAGGTGAGGACGCATTCCCTGTGGAGGGAACAGTAGGTGTCGGTTCGACCTAGGGTTCCATTTCGGAGACCCGAAGTCAGAACCAACACAGCTACGATTGTAGAAATCAACTAATATTCTTGCCTTGTTGTTTCTGGAACTAACCTTGAATGCAGGGACCGATGCAATGTGTTTCTGCGGCTCAAAATGCCCCAAACGAGATGGGTAGGCAGCTGGACTGGGCACCCGGGAGGTCCAGGGTGCCCCAAGGTCAAAGGGAAAATAAGGAAGCAAGAGTTGCTTCGAAACTGCAGTGAGCAGGGCGCCCCGGAGGCCCCGGGTCCCCAATGTCAAAGCAAAACTTGTAATCGAAGCAAAATCAGCATGAAGCCAGCGGACCATGTGAACTAGGGTGCCCCCAATGTCCCGGGCGCCCCCGTCAGCTCCGAGGCCGATTCTGAAGGGATAAGCGCTGACCGAGCTACGGATGGAGGATCTCGGATCCAAAGGCACGTGTCAGGCGCCCCCGACGTCCTGGGCGCCCTCAGGAGCACTATAAAAGGGGATCGACCCTAAGGCTTCAATCAACAATCTTCCAACGCCTCTACACTCTTTGTTCAAGCGCTCTGCTCCAGCAATCTCCGATCTCGGGATTCTAGCTCCGACGACCCTCTACTTCGATGTACAATCTACACCGGGCGTCGATAGCGAAAAGTGTAGTCATTTATTTACTGCAATATTTCTATATTATACACTGTAAACCTTTGCGCGAATATAGAATTGCCCGCAGTAAACGGTCAAGGACCATGGACCTTGGAGTAGGAGCTGACCGCGACTCCGAACCAAGTAAAACTACTTGCGTTCTTTGTGTGTATTTTCTAATTCTGCAGTGTATTCTCTTTTTCTTAATCCGAAACGTTTTCACGATATTCACCCACCCCCCTTTCATGTTTTCTCGATCCAACAAGTGGTATCAGAGCGGGGAAGCTCAAATTTGGTGCAACCACCAATTTCGGAGCTTTTTGGATTTTTTTTAATTTCTTTTTCAATCGAATTTTTATCGTTAATAGAGGTTGGTGCAACACCATGATAAGTACTATTTTATTGATTATTTTAGTTGCTAAAATCCATGTTTGACCCATGTTTTACTTGCTTAATTGTGAAATTACCCTAGGTTTTAGAACTTACTTTTATTTTGGACTTAATTGCAAATCTTGATATATTTGAACTATTTTGCCACTAAATTTTTGATCTATTTTTGTAGGCATGAAAGGTTCATGGACCTAGGTCATACTAGGTCAAACTTGAGTCGGAAGTGGACCCGGATCGAGTTATCAAGTTTCGGATTAATCCGGGCCGTCCGATTCAAAAGCGGCTAGATCTGAGCCATCTGGAACCATCTGAAGCAATTCGAGCTAGGGTTAGGGTTGATCAAGCACTCTGATCAAGATCTAAAGGTTTCATCCCAATCAGAGCTCATTTAACCGTTGGATCAAGCTCAGAGGGTTCTAGATCGTCCATTCAAAGATTAGGTTGATCTGGACCATCCGTTGCAAATCTGGAGGATCCGAGCTACCACAAGGCAGATCCTGACCCCTGATCAACATCATTAAAATTTGGTTCAGATCAGATGAAGATTAGCCATTGGATTTCCTCAAATCAATCTGGGTTGTTCATTCCTAATTACTTAAGGAAATTTTTCCCAGCTTTCTCCTCATCGCGTCTTCGTCACAACAGCTTCTTCCTTCGTTTGTTCTTCGTGTTCTTCAAGTTTTTCAATCATCCGAAGGCGTGATCACTCAATTCCTGATTTAGAGCAAGTGCTAGGTCATTGGGAAGAGGTCTTAGTGAAGTTTTCAGCTCTCTATTGCCCATGAACAGAGTTGAGCGAGGTTTCCTTGGCTCTGCCATTTGAAGTCTGCGATTTTAGTTGTGCATCCATTTCCATCCACCGGAGCCATCTGGAGGGGTTCCCTAGATTGCTCTGACCATCCACAAATCACAATTGCACTTGGATGCAGCTGAATTGAAGGATTCGAATGGAGAATTCAGATTTGGGTAGAGTTGAGCTCGGATTGAGTAGAAGAGACAATTTCCCACTGATTTGCTGAGCTTACGGGTCCGAGGCTCACCCTTGCGTGACGAACAAGGAGTACCTGAACTGAAGAAGGGATTGAGGAGTAGTTTCTTTAGTTAAATTTCAGTTTTAGCTGTAGTTTCAAATTTCTGCCGCAGTGATGTTTCTAAATTTCTGTATCTGCTGTAGTGACATTCCGAATTAGTTCTTGATTTAATTAGTGTTTAAATTTTGCAAGGAGTTAGCTAGGAAGTTAGTTAGTGGGCAATTGTCTTTAATTCCAGTTTACTTGCTGTTTAATTGTTGCGTATCAAATTGTTTTGCTTGCGTGCCAGTGTGTGTAGTTGCGTACCAACTTCAAATTCTGCATTTCAGTAGTTTCAGCTCTATTTGTGATAGTTTCTAGTTTTTGTCAAGTAGCTAGTAGCTTCCTTAGCTTTCCCGAATTGTAGATTAGTGTGTCGATTTCAGTTTAGTTTGCCTTTAAAATAGGTGCTGCAGTTTTGCATTAGACGCTGCTTTAGGGCTGGTTTTTGGCAATTCGGTAGTTCCAATTTCAGTGGAGCCTCAGCTGTTGTTTTTCCGTTTCTGCATTTTGAATTTAGCAAGATTAGTCTTCTCTAAATCTCATTTGTAGCTTGATCATTTACTTACCATTTAAATCAACTCTTGAATTCAGTTTTAGTTTTGAATCAATTGAATTTCAGCAATGTTAGTTCATCTTATCTGAATTAGTGCTCAGTTATCTTAGTTATCTTCAGTTTTTTTTTCCAAATTTTCGATTGGAGTCTTAAGTTCGGTCTGCAATTGTTAATTTCTGTCCCTCAAATTTATTGTTTGGTTTTAACACCCAATTCAGTCCTGAATTTTGCAAGACATTCCTTTATTTCTGCATTTCTGCATTTAGTCCCTGCAAGTTCATTTCAGGTTTTAGCTTGCTTGAAGTGGTTGGAACTTGATCTGAAATTCTGCATTTACATTTGCAATTTTCTTCATTGAAAACCTTGAATTCCAAATTGCATAAATCAGCTTTGGCACGACATTGGCACAAAGGTTTCCCTTGCGTGCCAAGGTGTTTAGGACTTGTTTTGCATTCAAAATTAATCTGTTTTCTTGGTAGATGATTGTGTTTTGAAACCAATAAATATAGCAGTCAGCATTTCTGAATTTTACTCGCATTTGTTGGCTTTAGGAAGTGGTAGCTAGTCGTGTTGAGTTGTTTGAATGTTTGGTTACTAAATTGTGTAGCTAGCATTAGCTTAAGCTTGTTGCTCACGAAAATTGCCATGCACTGTTTTTATTCCTTCGCTTTGCATTTAGCTGCTTTTGAATTTGAAACCAGATTTGTTTACCTTTTAATTTCGATTTAGCTACCTTGGTTGAGTAGGTTTTCTCTTGGTTGAATTCTTTAGTTGCCGTAACTTATTTAGTGCATTTAGTTGAAATTCTTTTCTCTTCGTTACATTTCCATTTCTATTTGCAACCTCAGATTTTAATTTAAAATCCAAAAACATAAACGACACATAAATACAAGCTCGAATCACACAACATCAACTAGCCCTAGGAAAAATACGACCTGTGGCCCCTTTACTACATTTTCATATTTTGATTGCAAAAAGGATTTCCAGCATTTTATTATTCATATTTAAATTTGGAGGACCCACACATTTCGTGACAACTTAACCTAGTATTTCGGGTCCATCACACCACTCGATAATTTTTGTTAATCTTATTCCCGCACTACTAATCCAAGACCATGTCTTGGGACAGTTTTTGTTTTTTTTTATTTCAATAATTCCTAAATGGCCATACAAGAGGCGTTCAGTACAGCCAGACCACCACTCTTTAGTGGGGAGGACTTCTCCTACTGGAAGAGTCAGATAGAAGTCCACCTGAAAACTCAGGTAGACATGTGGATTATAATCCAATCTGGACTGGAAATCCCAAAAAACGCTGAAGGAGTGCCACAATCTTACACCGAATGGGACACCTCGCTGAAAAGGAAGATCGAGGCAGATGCTAAAGCAACCAAGACACTTCAATGCGGTCTAACCAAAAAAATGCTGAACTGGGTGGAACCATTCAACAATGCAAAAGAACTTTGGGGTAAGTTAATTGAACTGCACGAAGGAACCTCCGACACCTGAATCAGCAAGAGGGACCTACTACTAAGCAAGCTATACACAATCAAGATGAACGACAGCGAATCTGCAGCCCAGATCCATGCCAGAATTTAGGAGCTAATGAACGGTCTACACTCAATTGGTCACAAGGTAGAAAACCGTGACCTGGTCAGGTACACCCTTAACGCGTTCCCGAGAAACACTTTGTGGGCATCTATGGTAGATGCGTACAAAGTTTCAAGGGACCTCTCTAAAATCAAATTAGACGAGTTGTTTTCTGAACTTGAATTACGTGAGCAGACTAACTACACCCTGGCAGAGAAAGACATTGCTTTTATTGCAGGAAAACAGGAAAGATGGTCAAAAAGAAGTCTCAACCTGCACCCGAGTCTGACTCAGACTCAGACTTAGAAGACAGCGAAGGAGATCGACCCAAGCTGGTTCGGCTTGCACGGGACTACTTCAAGAAGCTGAAAAATCAGACCAACAAAAGGAAAACCAGCCGAATAAAGGAAGAGTCAGCTGAACCTTCAAATGAAAAGACCAAACCAAATGTGATATGCTACGAATGCAAAAATAAGGGTCATTACAAGACAGAATGCCACAACCTGAAGGAGACAAAGAAGATAAGAAGGAAGAAGGCCCTTCATGCAACGTGGGACAAGTCTTCCTCCGAAGAAGAAAAAGAGGCCCCACAGTCGAACCTTCTCGCCCTGACTTCTTCGGAAGAAATTGAGACCGAATCAGAATCAGAGCCGGATGACGGGAAGCTTACATTTTCAGAGGACGGCAAAATCACTGTAAGTGGATTTTCTAAAGTTCAATTATCTGAATTAATTACGTACCTTTCTCGCGACTTGGCGAAAGCCAAAATCCGAGTTGAATCCCTCCGACAGGAAGTAAAACTCCTGAAAGAGGGAGCTGACTCTAGATCCTTAACTGAGAAGGTTCAAGAAGGAACTTCTACTCAAGTTGAAAAACTTAAGAAGGAGAACTCCTTCTTGAAAACTCAAGTAAAGGACCTTAGAGCAGTCTTGGAACGTTTCACTTCGGGTTCTAAGGGTCTTGACATGATCCTTGGAAAACAGAAGTCCGTTCTAAATCGATCCGGATTAAGGTATCGAACCAAGGCTAGACAAAGGTCATATTATGCTGTACTGAATCAATCTTGACCTAAAATTCGGGCATGGGTATCCAAACTGTGCCTGAACAACCAAGTTGGACCAAATCAGTATTGGATCTCCAAGGACAAGATTCATATCTTGCCTAATCATTACCGTGACTTTAGTCCAGGGGGAACCAACTTAAAAACCATTTTTATAGTTAAATGAATTTCTTTTCTTGTTTTAAATTACATGATTGCTTGTCTATTTATTTTCTGCAATTTACCATGCTTAGACCTAGGACTAGTTAGACTAAGGACTAAACTAATTAACTGAAATTTGAATAACATAGTATTGGGTGGCGGTGAGATGATAGTACGTTAGGGAAGCCTTTTCTAATAAGGTTAAGTATATACTACTTGGTCTCTTCAGACTGGTGAAACTAGCCGAAGCTACCAATCTAAGACTCAAGCTAGTTAGACCAGAATTTCTCAAAAAATAACCTTGAAAATGAAATTTCACTAAAAGGCTTTGTCAAGGAAAGTGTTGATGATCCAATAACGCTACGACCAAAGAAGTCCTTGTGCCTCGCCAAGACTTGGAAGCCAATTTTTGAAATTCAAATTGAATTTACTCTTTGTCAAATTCGAATCTAACACAAATTTTCAGTTAATCTTATATTCAAATATTCTTTTTCAAAATAAATTCAAAACTAATTATTTTCAAAATTAATTTATTTTTCAAAATTAATCATGATCTTTCAAAATAAAACTCTTAAACCTATCTCACAAAAACCCATAAGTTAACGTGATTGACAACTTTAGATTGGGTGAGACAGACTAGGTTGTGAAAATCAATTTAAGCTATCATTAATTCTAATTGGATCCAAATCAATAAAAATCTTTATGTGTATGAACATAAAGATTTGGACCAATGTGTAGCGACCCGCCTTCTTACTGTCTTTAGACGGATCGTTACTTTCTCTATACTTCTCTACTTTTGATATATGATAAAAATGCGGAAATCTTTTTTTTTCTTTTAAATTCTGCTAACAATTATATTCTAACTTAAGCAATCATGTATATTAATACCATGTCATACTCTCTTCTCAATCCCATAGCCAAAACCCATCGAAAAACAGCCTTACCTTATTAAACAGCCTGTATCAGTCGACTGATGACGTCATCAGTCGACTGATACGGCTGAAATCTGTTTTACAGATTTCGGCCCTTGCTTTTTAAGCCCACCATTCCTTCAATTTCGAGCCAAATAAGATCATGACACCATTTCTATACTCTATACCAATTTTCTAAACAGTTTAGCCAATCAAAATGAATCCATAAACTTAAAATTAGGACTTTTACGCAAGAAAACAAACTACAAAAGTTGTTTGAACTTTAACACTAAGGTTTGTGCCAAACTTTACTTCTAACCATTCAAACTCATCATGCAAGGTTCTATAACTTTGCTAAAGCATTATGAAATATGAATGCAACTTTTCTAAACATATTTAAGCAATAAAAACTTAGTTCAAAGAGAATTTGATACTATCTTGGCACATGCGTCTATTTTCTAACAATGTATCAATATCTCCATCTATTCACATTTCTACTCATCCAATGCAAGCATAAGATTATATAAGCTAATTGAAATGACATGGAAACTTTACTCTAAGCAATTGAGCATGTAAAACTATCCAAAACTTAAATGTTTACTAACTCCATAAACAAGAACTTAAAATCTGAATAAACTATAACATTGTAGTTTGAATAGTTAAATTGTCTTGTCTCGAAGATCTCTCCATAATCAGCCACCACACACACTCTACTCAGCACCGCCTCGTCGTCTTCCTTCAGAATTGCTTGCCTTTACCTTTATCTGCAATAAGAGGAAATGCATCTATAAGCAAAAAGCTTAGTAAGTACTATCTAGCTCACAAAAACTCGAAATATGCAAACATGCTTCTAGAACGATATGAAAATCATATGAGATACTGATATGCTTGAAAGAAAACTAAACTAAACATGTATAACTCAAAACATGCATACTCAAGCAATAAATAATCTCAATCTACTTTTCTTGGCTCAACTTGAAACTTTAGCTATTCTTTATCTTTTGAAAACTTTTTGTATTTTCGAAAACTTTGCTAAAGCATATACTTGAAAATACTAATCACTTGGATCCACTGAAGACGTAAGTACCATCTGAATGCGCGTTCCCTAAAAGGTTGGGGTAGCGAGCCACCAATCCTAATAGAGCAGACCTTGGTCTACCAGGGCCAAGACCTTGGAATTGGACACCTGGATTTCTTTAACGACGCCCTTGGACGCCGGGTACTGGCCTTATAAAATAAAATAGCTTTTCTTTCTTTTCTTTCTTATCTGTAAATGCCTTGGCATTTTCTGGAGCACCTTGCGTGCTAAAATCCCTAAGTCTTGACTTTTGGGGATTTTCTTAAGGCCTTGGCCTTTTCTTTTCTTATCTTTATCTTCTTTTCTTTTCTCATAACTTTCTTGGCCCTAAACTCACATAGGGTGCTTATCAAACATATACAAGCATATAAGAAACTAAGATCACATGCAAAAGCTAAAGCAAAAAGGAAAAATTCTCTTTTAAAAACTTTTAAAGGAAATTCTCGCGGTAAAACCGCCTCTTACTGCAGGTGAGCAGTACTTACATTGATATCTTGGACTTACAACCAAGATTGAGGTCTAGAGCTCGGGAGAAACTTAAGATCTCGAAGAATTCTTCACGTCTACGCGTTCCTCTCGTCGCGGGGATCCCGAATATAGGATTATTTCTTGGAGAAGGGTCTCGGCCGGCCCTCTTGACCTTGGTTTGCGTGCGCACAAGAGAGGAGAGGGAGAGGGGTCGGCGCAAGGGGTGTTGGCCGAAGGGTTTGAGAGAAATCCCAACTTCTCTCTTTAAGTTTTCTATTTATACACTTGGGATCGGATTTACTTAACCGCAGCTTAATTATAGGTCTTACCATCTTCTGTTGTGCTGATACCCCTAGCCCAGCCGGTTGGGCGCTTGTGCTGTTCGGTGGAGGTCGCGGGTTCAATCCACCGGCTGCACTAAATCTGTTTTTCCATTTTTGGCAATTTTTCCCTTTTTCCTTTTCTTTTTCTTTTTCCAAAAATACCAAACGGACTCGGAAAATTCCATAAAAATACTCTAAAAATTCCTAAAAATATCTAGAATATTTCTAAACCATTTCTAAATAATTCTAAGGACTTTAAGAACTAAAAATGGAAATTTTGGGGCGTTACAATCCCCCATACCTTATAAAAAGTTCGTCCTCGAACTTAGAATAACTCTGGATATCGTTCTCTCATGCTGTCCTCACGTTCCCAAGTAGCCTCTTCATGCTTTTGATTCTGCCAGATGACCTTCACTAGTGGCACTTCTTTGTTTCTTAATCTTTTAACTGCTTTGTCCACTATCTGTGTCGGTCTGCTCTCATAACTAAGATCTTCTTGGATCTGTACTGACTGAGGCTGAATCACTTGGCTGGGGTCGTGAATACACTTCTTTAGCATAGAGACATGAAATGTACTATGGATAGCTGACATCTCCTCTGGTAAGTCCAGCTCATAGGCTACCTTCCCAACTCTCTTTATAATCTTGTAGGGTCCTATGTAACGAGGACTTAGCTTACCCTTTTTACCAAATCTCATCACTCCCTTCATAGGAGCGACCTTGAGAAATACTGAATCTCCAACTTCGAATTCAAGTGGCCTACGGCGTGTGTCAGCATAACTTTTCTGTCGACTCTGGGCAGTCTCAATCCTCTGGCGGATCGTCTGAATAGCCTGAGTGGTCTCGTCTATAAGCTCAGTCTGGCTGTCTAGTCCTGACTCCATTTCTTTCTTCTCACCAGCTTCTTGCCAACATATGGGTGATCTACATTTCCTGCCATATAATGCCTCATAAGGTGCCATCCTGATGGTGGCCTGATAGCTATTGTTGTAGGCAAACTCAGCTAAGCACAGAAATTTACACCAACTACCCTTAAAGTCCAATGCACAAGCCCTGAGCATGTCTTCTAAAATCTGATTTACTCTCTCTGTCTGTCCATCTGTCTGGGGATGGAAAGCTGTGCTGAACTGAAGTTTGGTGCCTAGGGCGTCCTGAACACACTTCCAAAAATGGGAGGTGAATCGCCCATCTCTGTCAGACACGATCGACCTCGGAACTCCATGAAGCCTGATCACTTCTTTCACATACAGCTGTGCTAATTGCTCTACCGAATGCGATAACTTGATGGCTAGGAAGTGGGCAGATTTGGTCAACCTGTCCACTATCACCCAAATTGCATCATGTCCATGGGTGGTTCTTGGAAGACCTGTGATAAAGTCCATGGATATTTCTTCCCACTTCCATTCTGGAATGGGAAGAGGCTGCAGAACTCCTCCTGGTCTCTGGTGCTCGGCTTTGACCCTCTGGCAGGTCAAGCAGGTACTGATATATCTGGCCACGTCTCGCTTGAGTCCAGACCACCAGAACCTTTGCTTTAAATCTTGGTACATCTTGGTAGAACCAGGATGCATAGAGTACGGGGTACTGTGGGCCTCTTCTAGAATATTCTTTCTTAATTCCTCATCATTGGGGACGCAAAGGCGGTCTCCAAAATAGAGGATGCCACTGTCTGATACTCGAAACCCTGAATTTTCTGCCTCTTGGATCCCCTGCTTGATCTTCTGGATCTCTGGGTCTTGATCTTGCTTTTCTTGTATATCCTTAAGCAGGGTTGACTCTAGGGTCAATGCAGAAAATTGCCCAACCATAACCTCGACTCCAAAATCTTTTATTTCTTTCTGAAGTGGTAGAGACAGTGATGATAAGGACATCAGTGCCGCACAGGATTTTCTGCTCAGTGCATCCGCCACTTTATTAGCTTTACCTGGGTGGTAGAGGATTTCACAGTCATAATCTTTGACCAACTCTAGCCACCTGCGCTGCCTCATATTCAGATCTTTCTGAGTGAAGAAGTACTTCAAACTCTGATGGTCTGTGAAGATTCTGCACTGCACTCCATACAGGTAGTGTCTCCAGAGCTTCAGTGCAAAAACCACAGCGGCTAGCTCAAGGTCGTGTGTAGGGTAATTCTTCTCATAGTCCTTGAGCTGTCTGGAGGCATATGCTATTACTTTACCATCTTGCATGAGGACAGCTCCAAGCCCATCTTGGATGCATCACTATAGATGTCAAAGGCTTGTCACTCTCTGGAACAGTCAGGATGGGAGCACTGGTCAGTCTCTTCTTCAGCTCTAGAAAACTGTGCTCGCATTTATCTGACCATTCAAACTTCTTGTTCTTTCTGGTCAAGGCTGTGAGTGGAGAGGCTATCCTGGAAAAGTCCTCCACAAATTTTCTATAATATCCTGCCAGGCCTAAGAAGCTTCTGATCTCACTGGCATTCTTGGGTCTACACCAGTTGCTGACTGCTTCTATCTTGGCTGGATCAACTTGAATGCCTTCTTTGGATACAATGTGACCTAGGAAGGTCACCTGATCTAGCCAAAACTCACACTTTGAGAATTTTGCATAGAGCTTCTCCTGCTGAAGGATCTGCAGCACTATCCTCAAGTGTGTAGCATGGTCCTCTGGAGTCTGTGAGTATATGAGAATATCATCAATAAACACAATGACGAATTTATCGAGATACTCCCTAAAGATGTGGTTCATCAGCTCCATGAAGACTGCTGGAGCATTGGTTACTCCAAAAGGCATTACTACAAATTCGTAGTGGCCGTATCTCGTTCTGAAGGCCGTCCTGGGGATGTCACTTTCTTTAACCTTTAGCTGATGATACCCAGAACGTAGATCTATCTTCGAGAACACTGTAGCCCCTTTGAGCTGATCAAATAAATCATCTATTCTAGGAAGGGGGTACTTGTTCTTGATGGTCACCTTGTTCAGAGCTCTGTAGTCTATGCACAGACGCATAGATCCATCCTTCTTCTTGACGAATAGTACAGGAGCTCCCCAGGGTGAATGACTCGGGCGAATGAAGCCCTTGTCTAGTAGTTCCTGGAGTTGCTCTTGTAATTCCTTCAACTCTGCTGGAGACATACGATATGGGGCCTTCGAGACCGGACCGGTACCAGGCACTAGCTCGATCTCGAATTCCACTTCTCTATTGGGAGGTAGTCCAGGTAATTCTTCTGGGAACACTTCTGGATATTCGCAACTACCCGTACATCCTCCTGCTTGAGTTCTTTCTTTGCTTCTGAGTCCACTATGTGTGCAAGAAAACCAGCACACCCTTGCTCTAGCATCTGGTGGGCTGCCAAGGCTGAGAGAAATTTCTGAGTCTTCCTCCTTGGGGCTCCTTGAAATTCGAATGGTGGTTCTCCCTCTGGGCTGAAAACCACCTTCCTTCTACGGCAGTCCACTGAAGCGCTGTACTTACTGAGGAAATCCATGCCCAGTATGATGTCGAAGTCCTGCATCGCAAGAACTATCAGATCGACATATAGCTCTCGGTCTGAAATCTTGATTGGCACAGCCCGGAGCCTCTGGGTGGACTCCATGATTTCCCCTGAAGGGAGAGTTGTTAGGAATCTAGACTCCCAACTCTCTGTAGGCACCTGTAACTTACTAGCAAAAGGTACTGATACGAAAGAATGGGTCGCCCCAGTGTCAAACAGTGT
>JAGFNQ010009588.1:27463-188962 GCA_024364735.1 Boesenbergia rotunda
TCCTTTTGTGGTTCTTATTCTTCCAGTTCTGGTTATTTGGCTGAGGCTTCTGTCCTCCTATTGTCTTGTTCTCAGTCAGGACTGGTTCTGCTGTGCTTGCTGTGCCTTGATGCTATTCAGGTAGTGCTCTGAGATTAGAGCACTACTGACTAACTCCTCGCTGGTCTGGGGTCGGTGCATCCCGCTGTTCACGTTGAGTGCTATCTCCGGGTTCAGCATGCGAAGCATCAGTCTGACTCGCTCCTTCTCTGTGCTGACTAGCTCTGGGCAGAGACGAGCTAGTCTGTTGAAACTTTGCAACTGCTTCTCCCACTGGTAGGCTACCCTGTCTGAACTCCATAAAGTCCTCGAAGTGCTTGTTGGTAACCTTCATGTGGAAAAATTCCTCATAGAACTCGTGCTCAAAATCTGCCCAGCTCATCTGGTTGACTATCTTCTTACTCTTGACTCGCTCCCACCACATACGAGCATCTCCAGTTAGGCAGAAGGAGGCACAATTTGACCTTCTCAACCTCTGGCCAGTCAAGAAGCTCCATTGTGCTCTCTAAAGTCTTGAACCAAGCCTGGGCATCCCAGGGCTCAGTCGTGCCTGAGAAGCTTTCGGGTTTCAGCCTCTGCCACTGGACGAGGTATGCTTCTTGTCTTCGGTTCACTGCAGGGGTCTCTTGTGGGACTGGTGGAACTTCAGCCACCACTGGAGTTCCCACTCCTGCTGTGGGTGGTGTAGGGGGCACTGGGTGCTGATCGCCATCAGTGTGGCGATGGTCTTCTGTTGCTCTGTAATCTGGGCTTGCATTTGAGCAATGACTGCCATCAGGTTTGGCTGTTCTGTGCCAGGCTCACTGTTATCTGGAACTGGAGTTCTGTTATTAGCATTAGGAGCTCGGCCTCTTCTTGCCATCTAATAATGCATAAAGAACCAAGAAATCACTACTACATCTCTAGGTATAAACTTGTCTTCTTACTTAGAAATCTGATATCCATTCTAGGGATTAAACATGATTCCGTGATACTAAGGGATTAAACATGCTTCCTTGTTCTATGCACATGTGAGTAGTACTTAAGCATTTCTCTATACTGCAATTAAATAAAGGAGCAATAGAAAAACTGAAACTTAAAGCTTTCTTACTTGAAGACGGCAAGGTTGATGCTGATGTGTGTGTGATGCTGGAGAATGGGAACTGCTCTGATACCAACTGTAGCGACCCGCCTTCTTACTGTCTTTAGACGGATCGTTACTTTCTCTATACTTCTCTACTTTTGATATATGATAAAAATGCGGAAATCTTTTTTTTTCTTTTAAATTCTGCTAACAATTATATTCTAACTTAAGCAATCATGTATATTAATACCATGTCATACTCTCTTCTCAATCCCATAGCCAAAACCCATCGAAAAACAGCCTTACCTTATTAAACAGCCTGTATCAGTCGACTGATGACGTCATCAGTCGACTGATACGGCTGAAATCTGTTTTACAGATTTCGGCCCTTGCTTTTTAAGCCCACCATTCCTTCAATTTCGAGCCAAATAAGATCATGACACCATTTCTATACTCTATACCAATTTTCTAAACAGTTTAGCCAATCAAAATGAATCCATAAACTTAAAATTAGGACTTTTACGCAAGAAAACAACTACAAAAGTTGTTTGAACTTTAACACTAAGGTTTGTGCCAAACTTTACTTCTAACCATTCAAACTCATCATGCAAGGTTCTATAACTTTGCTAAAGCATTATGAAATATGAATGCAACTTTCTAAACATATTTAAGCAATAAAAACTTAGTTCAAAGAGAATTTGATACTATCTTGGCACATGCGTCTATTTTCTAACAATGTATCAATATCTCCATCTATTCACATTTCTACTCATCCAATGCAAGCATAAGATTATATAAGCTAATTGAAATGACATGGAAACTTTACTCTAAGCAATTGAGCATGTAAAACTATCCAAAACTTAAATGTTTACTAACTCCATAAACAAGAACTTAAAATCTGAATAAACTATAACATTGTAGTTTGAATAGTTAAATTGTCTTGTCTCGAAGATCTCTCCATAATCAGCCACCACACACACTCTACTCAGCACCGCCTCGTCGTCTTCCTTCAGAATTGCTTGCCTTTACCTTTATCTGCAATAAGAGGAAATGCATCTATAAGCAAAAAGCTTAGTAAGTACTATCTAGCTCACAAAAACTCGAAATATGCAAACATGCTTCTAGAACGATATGAAAATCATATGAGATACTGATATGCTTGAAAGAAAACTAAACTAAACATGTATAACTCAAACATGCATACTCAAGCAATAAATAATCTCAATCTACTTTTCTTGGCTCAACTTGAAACTTTAGCTATTCTTTATCTTTTGAAAACTTTTTGTATTTTCGAAAACTTTGCTAAAGCATATACTTGAAAATACTAATCACTTGGATCCACTGAAGACGTAAGTACCATCTGAATGCGCGTTCCCTAAAAGGTTGGGGTAGCGAGCCACCAATCCTAATAGAGCAGACCTTGGTCTACCAGGGCCAAGACCTTGGAATTGGACACCTGGATTTCTTTAACGACGCCCTTGGACGCCGGGTACTGGCCTTATAAAATAAAATAGCTTTTCTTTCTTTTCTTTCTTATCTGTAAATGCCTTGGCATTTTCTGGAGCACCTTGCGTGCTAAAAATCCCTAAGTCTTGACTTTTGGGGATTTTCTTAAGGCCTTGGCCTTCTCTTTTCTTATCTTTATCTTCTTTTCTTTTCTCATAGCTTTTCTTGGTCCCTAATCTCATATAGGGTGCTTATCAAACATATACAAGCATATAAAAACTAAGATCACATGCAAAAACTAAAGCAAAAAGGGAAAATTCTCTTTTAAAAACTTTTAAAGGAAATTCTCGCGGTAAAACCGCCTCTTACTGCAGGTGAGCAGTACTTACATTGATATCTTGGACTTACAACCAAGATTGAGGTCTAGAACTCGGGAGAAACTCGAGATCTCGAAGAATTCTTCACGTCTACGCGTTCCTCTCGTCGCGGGGATCCCGAATATAGGATTATTTCTTGGAGAAGGGTCTCGGCCGGCCCTCTTGACCTTGGTTTGCGTGCGCACAAGAGAGGAGAGGGAGAGGGGTCGGCGCAAGGGGTGTTGGCCGAAGGGTTTGAGAGAAATCCCAACTTCTCTCTTTAAGTTTTCTATTTATACACTTGGGATCGGATTTACTTAACCGCAGCTTAATTATAGGTCTTACCATCTTCTGTTGTGCTGATACCCCTAGCCCAGCCGGTTGGGCGCTTGTGCTGTTCGGTGGAGGTCGCGGGTTCAATCCACCGGCTGCACTAAATCTGTTTTTCCATTTTTGGCAATTTTTCCCTTTTTCCTTTTCTTTTTCTTTTTCCAAAAATACCAAACGGACTCGGAAAATTCCATAAAAATACTCTAAAAATTCCTAAAAATATCTAGAATATTTCTAAACCATTTCTAAATAATTCTAAGGACTTTAAGAACTAAAAATGGAAATTTTGGGGCGTTACAAATGTCCCCTGCCGACTCTCAATACCTGCCAAGGACAATTGACGTGTGCCAATCTGGTCATAGTCCTTGGATAGGTGCCTGACCTGACCACTGGTGACGCGGATACCGAACCGCAACTAGAAAAACTCAGTCAACACATACCAGAAAGGCATATAGATTTTCCCATTAACACTTTGGGAAAAGTGGCAAATGGAATTAAATACATGAAGAGACACATCTATGACCAACCTCCACTCAAGAGCATACATCATTACTAGGTGAGGCAATCGAATCCTTGCCCTCCCCATAGTAACAATGTGTAGGAGACACTCCACAACAATCTTGTACAAAACATGACTGAATGGACTCATGGGTTTGGCATCAAAGGTACGCTCAGACTCATGCCTATGTCTTCTAAAATAGTGCAAATGAATCTGATCGATAGTCACATCTGGAAACTCAAGCGGCTCAACAACATTGGGAAAATAAGTATTAACATTGTTCGAAGTCCGACACTCTAAAAAACTAGCCAAAATCATGGTTGAGATGGGGATTGTAACACCGGCCACTCTAGATTCATAAAGATTATTTTCTGAGTCAATCAAGTCAAGTTGGCATAGAACTCCTGGCACAAATCAATATTAACATCATGTTGACAATAAATCAGCTGTTCTATGCCAAAATGGGTGACCATCTCAATAATCTGAGGTGTTTTTTTTGAAAATAGGCTTTGTTAAGTACCGACAATGCATTGGGACAAACTCATTCTCTTCAAACCTCTTTATACATTCTAAGCTCCTAAATCTAGCCTCTTGTGGAGCATGCAGACCTGGACGGGATGAACCTTCACCCCTAGGTCTCTTCGACACAACCCTAAGATACTAAACACATGCATGCATACCAAGATACTCCCCCAAAAGAGAAAATACCAAAGAAAACATATACAAAATATCATATTAGTATCAACACATAGTTTAAATGGAGAACTAAACCTTAAATCATGATACCTTTTCTCTAATCTTTTCATGGTGTTGATGTTGAGAAAATTACTTGAGAAGAGGAGTTTTTATCCAACCCTAAGGGTAGATCGGGGTTAGAGGAGGACTTAGATAGAGATTTTGGGGCTTAGTAAGGCCTGAGCGTGGAGTAGCTTGGGAGAGGAGAAAATCACCAGGTGGATCGCCAAAACCCTAGGGTTTGGCTCCCCCGGCGCACTCGTTTTCTTTTATAAGACCCGCGTCCCAGTCGACTGGTAAGAGACCAGTTGACTGGGAAACGTCACAGAATGTATTTACCGTCGGAACCAGTCAACTGCCTCCAATTCAATCGACTGTTAAAATTCACAGAAGACTCTATGTTATGGGCCAGTCAACTGGCTCTCAGCCAGTCGACTAATACCTTAAATCCTGGGGTTTTCAGTTGATTTTCAGAAAGGCATAACTAATTCCACGAATCTTCAAAAATTTTGAAATATCATGGAGAGATTTGTGGGTCCTAACTCTACTTGGGAAAAATATAATTTCAATCAAAATTATCTCGAATTCCAAGATTGATACAAAACTCAAACTTGTCCAAATTTAGACATTTAAACTTAACTTAAAGTTCTCATTTGGACCTCTTCTTGATGCTTTTTCCCATATTTGTTCACAATACATTAATGACATCAAGTTATATGGTATTTAGACATTAAAACCAATTTCTATTAATTAAAATCTCATTTTCAATCTTTTACTCTATAACTCTCCTTTTAGTGTGACAATTCTCTAGGATTAAGACTAACCTTAGCCTTTTAAGCCTCTTGGCACACCTTATAGTCCATCTAGTTTCCTAGAAGGAGACCACCTGAGATCCATTAACCATGTATTGCATTTTAGCTTCTAGAGCTCTCCCTTGAGCTCCTATCCCTAGTTACTTTCATAGGTAACTTACCTACAAGTGCAAGACCACACCGGTGCTTCTCCGGTGCTTCTTGACCTTCTACACATACTCTCTTAACTCTATAGACCTTTTGCTTGGTCAACTCCTTCTCTATTGCCTTAAATGATTTTTCTTTACCATGATTGACCTTTTCCTTATCATTGTCATAGGGCATCCTTGAATATGACATTTTATCAACATTTGTCCTTCTAGAATTACATCCTAAGTCCAGCCTACTGTTCCTAAAAGGTTGATCTTTTTGCATTATCCTTGACCTTTTTGACCCCCTAATGAGTCTATCTAGATTTTTCTACAATTTATCAAGTTTTGCTTTCAAAACATGATTTTCTTTTTCTAATTTTCTAGTTTTAGGATTATTTGACCTAACTTGATCATTTCTAGATCTACCCATTTTTCTAGACATATTTTCCTTTTTCTTAGGGTTTATGCCTTGGTCCTAGAATTCCTAGGTTTATTATGAAACACAGAATTTTGCATATTTTGGCATTCACCTTTGTTTCTATTCCTATCATGATATTTAAAACCAAAATTATATCTAGGCAAACAATCATTTATATTCGTGGCATTCATGGAAGAGCTTTGAACATAAGTAAAACTAGGGATTACCTCCCTTACCCTTGTAGCTCCCCCTTGATGTGATCTCCCCTTTTTTTTTTCTTCTTTCTCCCATTTCCTTAGATACTCCATCTTCTTGAGCTCTTTACTCCTTGGACACTTTGTATGGTAGTGGCCTAGCTCCCCGCATGTGAAGCATCTAATTTTCCTTCTTTTCTCCTTTTGAGCTTACTCATTCCAACAACCCATATTAGAACTTAAATGAATAGATTTGGGCTTAGGCATTACCTCCTTTTTACCTAGCGGGCACTTATCCTTGTAGTGCCCCGTTTTGTTGCAACCAAAGCATATGATATCCTCTCTTGATTTGACTTTGGCGGAGGTGGGAGCTTTCTCTTGCTCTTGTATAGTTGAGGGTCTCTCTCCCCCATCAACTCTTGATGCTGATACTTCCTCTTCCTCTCTTGATGAGGTAAATGGCTCCTCACTCGAGTTTTCAACTTCACTTGATGAACTTGACACTTCTCCTTCATTTTGGTCTTCTTGGACCCTTAAGCTTAGTTCTTCAGATTCTTCCACTAGTTGAGCTTATGTAGGGTTCTTGTGAAGTTCTTCTAGTTTGCTCCATAACTCATAAGCACTTTTATTTTCTCCTACATAACTCAACACATTTTTAGGCAAAATATCAATCAAAATATTGATTACCTCTTCGTTTACCCTAAATTGCTCTCGTTGTTCATCAGTCCAATATCTAGGCCGAAGCCTCTTGTCGTGCTTGTCTCTCGGAATTTCAAAGGGGTCTTCAATGGTCATTCTACACTCCCAATCCATCCCAAGCCAATTTTTCATCCTTGACTTCCAATGGCCGAATTCTTCATGATTGTAGGATGGTGGTGTATTGATGTCTTGCCCCAACTTATCTTCCATGATCTTCTTCCTCTAGCGTGTGCTCCCTCGGCAGTTAGTCCGATCAAGATCGGTCCTTCGCTCTGATACTAACTGATAGATCGACAGGCGTGCTAGAGGGGGGGGTGAATAGCACGTTTTTGTTTACATCTCCACAAGGTTGTTAGCGCAGCGAAAATACAAATAAAAGTAAACTAATAATAAAGAACAATGCTAACAAACCAGGTTTACTTGGTATTCACCCCGGATGGGTGACTAATCCAAGAATCCGTCGGTGGATCAATCCCCGGATAACTTCCGGCTAGCCCTCGTCGCTCCTTGTGGGTGGAGAAACCTCACCACAATCACTTTGACAAGATCTAGGCACAATAGACTACTAACTCACATTACCCAAGTGAGTTTCGTGAAGAGATACTAGTCTGAAACGAGCCCCTTTAAATAGGCCACGAATCAGAAACAGGCGCCACCAGTCGACTGACCCTAGGGCAGTCGACTGGTACCACTTAGATTCGACCGTTACAGTACAACGTTTGAATTTGCCAGCCTATTCCAGCCTTCACCAGCCGACTGCCCCTTGATCAGTCGATTGGTCCAACCTAAGCCTAGGGTTTCACTTTCGAGTACAAGTCTCTCCGCACTCAAACCCTCCCGACCTGGCCCTTGAGTACAATCACTCATACTCAGACCCTCACAACCCGGTTGACTCTTCACCACAGACACGACTGTTGCCTTCACGCCTTCATCATCTTCGGCCCTCATCCCACGGATGCGCACGCAAACCTCCAGCTTGCCTCCATGCCACCCTTCACGCATGCCTCGAAGTCTGCATCCCTTGGCTCATCATCCTTGCTATCTACCGATCCCTCGGATGCACATGCAAGCCTCCAACTTGCCTCCATGCCATCCTTCACCTGAAGACATCAACCAGGTCCATGTGTACCTGTACACCTGTACACTAATGTACACATATGAGAACACAATAAATCCTAACTTAACCATATTGCCCACACACATCAAAACCCTATGATCCTCCAGATCATCTCAGGGCCGATTGCCTCAACACACAGTTCTATGGGAGTATAAGGGACTGACATAGATGGGACCAAGTTCAGTATGAAAGTTGCCATTTCCAGAGCATACCCCCATAATGAATCAGGTATGTCTGAATAGCTCATCATTGACCTAACAATTTCCATAAGTGTCCTATTCCTTCTCTCTGGAACTCCGTTCTGCTGGGGTGTACCGGGTGCAGTTAGCTGGGATTGAATCCCAGCTTCTGATAAGTAGCTCCTAAACACTCTAGAGAGGTAGTAGCCACCACGATCTGATCGTAGTGTCTTGATACTTTTATCTCAATGTTTCTCCACATCAGCCTTGAATTCTTTGAACTTATCAAAGCATTCAGACTTGCGGCGCATCAGGTAAATGTACCCATACCTTGAATAATCGTCAATGAACGTGACGAAATATTCAAAGCCTCCTCTAGCCTGGATTGACATAGGGCCACATACATCAGAATGAATCAGTTCTAGCACATCTTTGGCCCTATACCCCTTAGCCTTGAATGTCCTCTTGGTCATCTTACCTTCCAAGCAAGACTCACAGGTCGGGAGATCCTCCACCACCAATGAACCCAAGGGGCCATCGGCTATGAACCTCTGAATCCTACTAAGGTTAATATGACAAAGCCTAAGGTGCCAAAGATATGACTTATTCATCTCAGAAGGCTCTTTTCTCTTATTCAAGTTAGATGATGAGCTATTTACTTCAGTGTGCATTGTGGGAGCTTGTGGTTCTATAGTATACAGATTGGCAACCATTGTACCTAAACAGATAATCTCTCTGTTTCTCTTAATAATAACTTTATTATCAAAAGTGACAGAGTGTCCATCCTTAAACAACTTAGAAACTAAAATTAAATTCTTCCTAAATAAAGGTACATAAAGGCAATCTCTTAGAACTAACACTTTATTTCTCTCAAAAGGTAAATAAAAGACTCCCACTACTACTGCTGCTACTCTTGTAGCGTCGCCCATGTAGACCACGATTTCTTAATCCACTATCTGTCGGGTTTCCTAGAACCCCTGCAGAGTATTGCAAACATGGTTAGTGGCCCCTGTATCTACACATCAGGTACTGGTAGATAGCACAGCTAAGCATGTTTCAACGACTAAGGCTGAAGAAATACCTTTGCTTTGACGACGGGGACAGTCCGCCTTCCAATGCCCAGTTTGCTTGCATGTGAAGCACTTGCCCTTTGGCTTCTTCACACCAGTCCGGGGTCCCTACGATGCTCCTGCCTTCTTGAATCCTCCTCGTTTCTTTTTCTTCCTGCCTTTCGGCTCAGAAGAAGAAATCTTTTGAGTTACTAAGGCATGTGAGTTCTTCTGAAAAAGAGCCTCTTCCACCTAGAGTTCTCCTAGCAGTTCACCCAACGTATAATTCTTCTTGTTCATATTATAGTTGAGGTTGAACTGCTCAAAACTCTTTGGTAGAGACTGGAGTATGAAATCGACCTGGGATTCCCAGTCGATTTCAGCTCCCATTACCTCAATCTGATTGAGATGAGCCATCATCTTTAGGACATGATCCCTAACGGGTGCCCCTTTAACCATAGTGGTTGACATCAGACTCTTCGTCACACTTTGCCTAGCAGCTCGACCATGGTGCCCGAAGAGGTCTTTGAGGTTCAGCATCATGTCACTGGCAGTGGGCATGACCTGATGCTGATGTTGCAGCACATTCGATATCGATGCCAGAATGTAACACCGCGTAATCTCATCTGCCTTTTTCCACATCCTATAACGCTCCCTCAACTCTTCACCAGAGTCTTCCCTAGGTTTTTCCGGACATTCTTCAAAGAGTACAAATTTGTACTCCTCAACAGTGAGGGCAATGTCTAGGTTCCTCTTCCAGTCAATGTAATTTGAGCTGGTGTGTTTATTGTCCTTAAGAATGGTTGCTAGTGGAGTAAAGGTTATTATGAAAAACCTGAGAATCACAACATACACTACTTTAGAAATCGAAAATAAACTGATTCCTCAAAACAATTAATTTTCGAATTTCACCAACACCCCTACACATCGAGAAATTCACATGCCACGATGGTGTGGATGTATACGAATCCCTACACTCGTTAGAGGAGGTTTTACTTATCGATCTTACTATCTTGTTAACCTAACTTTTTGACAAGTAAGATCAATAGTTGGTTTCCTTTGGCTCTGCAAAATAATAGAAGTGACTCTGATGGGGATGATACTATTATTCGCATCTAAGTGTGCACTATTACACGACACTAAGAAAATTATTTTCGATTATGTGCCTTCCGATGGGGAAGTCCACACGCTCTTTAATAACTTTCTATAGTCATTTTCGACCTAGTGATCCGCAGAACAAGTCCATTCGATGAGGATGAAGGTACTCAAAGATGACGCGCAGACTTGTTCGCATCACTTATCGAATTGTAATGGAAGCCGTTGGGCCCTTAGGGTCCCTCTCCCACTTAGTAATTTATCTCGAGGAATTTTCTAGCACTACCACACAACCAAGCACACAACCAACAACATAAAAATAAAAATAGTGAAAAATCATAGATTTTTCCAACATTCATGGCCCCTTGGTCTCTCATATGCCTCCAGTCGTGTCGTCACTTCGTCCACTCCTCCCTTCCTTCTGCGCATGCTACCTTGAGGGATCTCCGAGCCGAAATGAAGAGCTAATTAGTTACATCAATGATCCTATACTCCACAAAGGAGTGTACATGAAATCTAGATCAACTGTAAATAAAAAACTCGGCTAAACATTTGTCGTATTTAATTAAATACCTAGCGTCATCAACCCCGAGGATTAATCAATTACAAAAATTGCAAACAATCACACAAACAATATTTTGGCCATGAAGTTGGAATCTCGTGCCTGCAACACAGAGTTAGCCTAAACACATCCACGCATCATCAAAATAAAAATGTATGAAAAATTACAAAATTAACCGATCCTAAACACACAAAGCCAGAAACCTCGGCTCTGATACCAATTGTAGGGTATGGCTTGGTGGGTTTTCATAGCAAATAACTAGTCGATCAGAGAGACCTCTCCATGCATACGGATTAAAATTTAATATGAATGGAGGGCCGTCTTCCATCGACAGTAACGTGCCGTATCGAACGATCCAATTTGTAACTTAGCCAATTTCCAAAATTGGCCTCGCAATTTGCTCGACCGTTTGACCGCAAAAAAGGCGATGAGTTGATCGTCGGCTTTTGTGCTTATGGTCGAGGTCCAGTTAAGAATTTATTAAACATATTTTTCAAGCAAAACAATAAATTCTTAAACATAAAATGACAAGACATGTAATCATGGCACATAAAAGACATTAGGAAATACAAAGGATCTTTTGGAAAGTTATAGCTTTCCGATCACCTCACGGTATTCTACCTTATGTCCCTCCCATCACGGACGTCATGTGGATGACGATCTACCGCGATCCGAGATCACCAAGAGCTCCAATCAATCCCTTCTTCTCACCTTGGTCGACCAAGAAAAACCCTACCCTAGGGGTTCCCTAGCGCCGCCGCCCTTCTTCCTCTCCCTTTGCACCGCCGCCCATTGGAGTTGCCCCACGGCCTCCGAACTAGCTGCGCACCTAGAGAGGAAGGAGAAGAAGATGAAGAAGGAGAGAAACTACCTTCTTCCTTGCCCCAACACAGCCCGCAACCTCCTCTTCCTCTTCCTTGCGGCGCCGGCGCAACCCTAGGTTGCGCCGCCTTGAGCCGGCTGCCGATGCCTCCCACGACCTCCCTAAGTACCACGCATGGTAGAGGACACCTCAACCTTGCTTCTGTAAGCTTCAGCCAGAGTATGGTGGAGGAGGGAAGAAGAACCGAGGAGATCTTCCTCTTCTTCTTGTTGCGCCGCCGAGACCTAGGAGAGAGAGGGAGAGGAGAGGGTTTGGGTCTTGGCTCTTGGATTGATTGATTGGCTTGGTTTCTTGATCTCATAGGGTATTTATAGGGCTAAGGTAGGGACCAAGTGGAGGACTTGGCTCTTGGCCCGCTAATGGATCCAAACCTGATCCATTAATTAAGATCCATTCTACTAAAGGATCTTAATTGAACTTCCTCACCAACCCCCATATTTTCATATGAGCTCCACATATTATGAGTCGCCCATCCCCCCGTCTTTAAGATCAATTTAAATTAATTAACTTTTGGACCCTTGATTAGTGCCACTCAACCTTAACAACGTGCCGGATCAAATCTACCTGCAGGGTTTAGCACGATGAACCTTTTGAGCTCACCAAGGGGGCATCATCATCCTGACTCACCAGGACACGGATTCCATCAATAATCATCAGCACATCATATTATTAATATTATTTCCCAACTTACCGAGTCTGTTGATCTACTAGAATAGATCTCGCCCATTGACAAATCAAAGAGATAATAATTAATAATATATGCCCGATATTATTTTGAAATTAAGGGATCGTCCTCCATAATATTACTTGAGGTCCTATCCAATTATCTAGTCACTACAAATTGGATAACCTCGGGTTTTGATCCTGCTCAATGTACTCATTGCACACTAGTGTATTCATATGGTCAAGAGCTACCACACCTAACTACACTACAACCATCCCGATGGGTTGTCCAATTCCATCTCTGTTGTGGGCCTCTATTTTATGCTAAGCAAAGAACTGATAACATGATCTTCCATGTGACACCACACACCATGTTATCTACAATGCAAATCAATGGGACTTCGTGTATGTACTATTATAAATAAACAACTAGTGTAGTGTGATTCTCTTTTCATAATAAAGATGTTCATATAATAAAAGTCATGTCTGTCAGTATACACATCTTACAGAACCCAAGTCGAAGCATGGGTCCCCAAGCTGTGATTAAATAAACAGGCTGGACCAAACCAGTATTGGACCCCCACAGACAAGATTCTCAACATGCCTAACCCTTATCGAGGCTATAGCCTAGGGGGAGTTAATATAAAAATCATATTTATAGTTAGATAATTTTATTGAATTGCTTGCTTTCTTGTCTATTTTCTTTTTGCAATTTTTAATTATCATGCTTAGATTTAGGATTGGTTAGATTAAGGATAAGTGATTGAGTTGAAATTTGAACAACATAGTATTGGGTGGAGGTGAGATGATAGTACGTTAGGGAAGCCCTTCTAATAAGGTCATGTATATCGTACTTGGTCTATTTAGTTTGGTGGAACTAGCTGAAGCTACTGATCGAAGACCCAAACTAGTTAGACCAAAATCTTTCAAGAAGTAATTTGAAGATGAATATTCAGTAAAAGGCTTTGTCATGGAAAGGGTTGTTGCTCCAATAAGGCTACGACCAAAGAAGGCCTTGTGCCTCGCCAAGACCTGGAAGCCAATTACTGAAAATCAAATTCAATTTGCTGCATGCTAAATTTGAATCTAACACAAATTTCAATTAATCTTAGATTCAACATATTTTCAAAATCAATAACCTTAAATAGTTTTCTAAATTAATTCAACTCTTTCAAAATTAACCATTTTTTTTAAATTAAAATTTTATTTTGAAAACCTGTCTCACAAAACCCATAAGGTTAACATGTTTGATAACACTAGATTGGGTGAGACAGACTAGGCTATGAAATTCAATTCAAGCTATCCCTAACTCTAATGGATCCAAATCAACAAATACTTTATGTGTAGGAATATAAAGATTTGGACCAGTGGATGTTGGATAGTGGATGCTCCAGGCACATGACTGGAGACAAATTGAAATTCACCAAAATCAAGTTCAAGAACCTAGGCTCAGTAGCATTTGGCAACAATGCTACACTCAAAGTCATTGGGTCATCTAACATTGAACTTAAATCTGATTTCATTATTAAGAAAGTTCTCTTGGTTGAAAATTTTAAGTTTAATTTGCTTAGTATTAGTCAACTATGTGATACTGGTTACATAGTTACCTTCACCAACTCTGACTGCCTTATTAGAAACCTCTAAGACTCAGAAATAATGCTTAAGGGTACTAGGAAAAATAATGTTTACACTATTAATCTAACCTTAGTACCAAAATATTTTCTGACGCAATTAGAAGAATCTAACCTTTGGCATAGGTGATTAGGTCACACTTATGTCAAACTAATCTCGAAAATTACCCAACTTGGTTTAATTAAAGGTGTACCTAAAATCAAGAATTTTGAGATCATAATTTGTAATTCATGTAAACAAGGTAAACAAACTAAGTCTACTCACAAACCAACTCAATAAGATTTAACCCAAACCACACTTGAGCTCCTGCACCTTGACCTATTTGATTCACATTGAGCCAAGTCACTAAGCGGGAATCGGTACTGCTTAGTAATTATCGATGATTACTCTAGGTTTACCTGGGTTAGGTTCCTGAAAACTAAGGATGAAACCCTGAACTTATTTATTGACTTATGCAAAATGATTGAAAATCAGAATGATATTAAAATTAAAAGACATAGGAGTGATCACAGGGGAGAGTTTGAAAATCAAAGGTTTGAGGAATTCTGCAAAATCAATGGGTATATTCATGAATTTTCCTGTCCTAGAACCCCCCCCCCCCAACAAAATGGGATAGTAGAGAAAAAAAATAGAACCCTTCAGGAAGCCGCTAGAATGATGCTCAATGAATATAGTCTAGCTAACCATTTTTAGGCAGAAGTGGTAAGTACGACATGCTATATTCAAAATAGGGTCCTAATTAATTATCGACACAATAAAACCCCTTATGAACTATATTGTCATAGATTGCCTAACCTACACTACCTAACGATCTTTGGGTGCAAAGTCCATATCTTGAACACTAAGGACTACCTAGGTAAGTTTCAATCTAAGTCAACCCCAGGGATCTTCTTAGGATATTCAACAACTAGTAGAGCCTGTAGGGTTTATAATAAACAACCCCACAAAATTGAAGAAACTACTAATTTAATTTTTGATGAAGAAGTAGAACCAAAAGATAACCAAAATTTAAACCAATCAAATCTAGATCAAGAAGACAGTGAACCAAAAATTGAATCATCAATTGTGTAACGCCCGCCCTTATATCTACTCTTGGGGTGGGGTCACGTACTAGTCAATCATTCATATAATTTTTTTATCACAAAATAAAAAGTCAAAGTGCAAGGACTAAGTACTGAGCATGCTTGTTTAAAACTACCAAGTGATATTTACAAGTGCTAAGCATATTAGTCAGTGCATGCCAATCAGATATCATTCTTTAATGATTAGAACATGGTAGGTTCACAAGTAGTTCAACTCAACATATAAGAGTAATCCAAGTGTAATTTCTAATATTCAAAAGTACCAACTCTAATCACTAGCATTTATTATTGGAGAAAACATTATCATAGGCATAGTAATGTAGATATAAAAATCTTTCTTTCCCGAGCCACCACCCCACACATCTTCAGCCCTCCTGCCTCTTCCTTTAGTTTAAGTGTCCCTTACCCTTATCTGCAGCATAAGACAACACATAAACTAGTAAGCACAAATGCTTAGTAAGGATCCTGTCCTACTCGCAAAATCTATACGATGAATACAACATGTACACATAAGGAATCATAAGCATGAGTTTATCATAGCATACTAAACATCAAAGTTTCTAAGCAAGCAGTATAAAGTATCTTAAGCATACCCTTCACATATAACAAATGTTTTCAAAACAATTCCATAAAGGTATTACATAAAAATATTTCAACATCATATAGGGCCCAGTTGTGTACCACATAATGCGCGTTCCCTAATGAATTGGGGTAGCGAGCAACCAATCCCATTAGAGCAGGACCCTTCCGTCCTACCGGAGCCATGACCTTAAGTTAACATGCACCCCGGATTTGTTTAACGACCCCCTTCTCAAGGGAGTACTCCAAATTCATGTCTTTACATATAAGCTAAGGAGTACTCCAAATTCACTTCTCAAGGGACACACCACTCTTCAAGGGTGCTCATGATCCCATAGGGACACACCACACAACATAAGGGGTGTTCTTGATCCCATACTTAGTGGAGTCTACTTTCAAGCATTTTAACATACACATCACATTCAATCTCATATGGGTTCCCCATGGGCTATAAGACATGCTCATACATACATCATGCTTCAACCACTTAATTATACTTTATATATGACAAGATTGGTCACATGGATCATACTCATATCATAGGAAGTGGTAGCATGCTTCATGGATTAAATTCATTCTTCCTAACCCTAAACTAGGGTTTGGCCGAAATTCATAAGGTAAGGATATGTTAGGTTTTTTTGACATCAAACATCTCATACAAGCATCACATATATATACATCATGTATCATACTAAGCATAGCATACATCATGGGGTAATCAACCTTCACAACCCTAATGTTCCTTGCCTTGGCCGAAAGTCATGCTAGGGACCAATCAAACATTCCATTTAAACATCACATGCATATACATATCATCATCCCAACATAAGCATATCTCATAGGGTACATCCCATGCAAGCATCACATATATATATATCATGTATCATACTAAGCGTAGCATACATCATGGGGTAATCAACCCTCACAACACTAATGGTTCATGCCTTGGCCGAAAGACATGCTAGGGGGAAGTTAAGATTTCCAATCAAACATTCCATTTAAACATCACATGCATATACATATCATCATCCCCAAACATAAGCATATCTCATAGGGTAGTCTAACCTTCACAAACCCTAATCTATTCATGTTGGCCGAATGGTGTAGGGTAGGGGAATTAGGGTTTTTGAAATCAAACCTTCACACAACCATTTATACAAACACCTTGTCTACACTACTAAGCATGGATACATCATGGAGAATTTCAACCCTCACTAACCCTAACCTCTTGTTCATGGCCGAATGGTGTAGGGTGCTCAACCCTAGTTTTTTGTCATCACAACATGAAGGGAAACCAACCTATATATATACCCTAAGTCCCAAGGGGTCTCCTCATTCATCAAGGAGTACCCAAGGTCTCCCCTTTGGGGGTGGCCGAAACTCACACAAGGGGTAACTCCTATTTTCGAAACAAGAAAAGGAAAGGATCCATGAAATCAACAATTACACTGCAGGCGAGGGGATACTTACATCCTTTCGCTTGAAAATCACCTTCTCTAAATCCTTAGGGTGCCCTTGGTTGAAGGAAGAGTGAGAGTTCCCTTTGCTAGAACTCCTCTAAACACTTTTCCCTAGTAGAGGGCAAAAATCCTTGGATGGGGTCTTCTTCCTTCCAATTCCCTAGGGTTAGAACCCTAGGGTGTATTTTCGAAAATTGAAAAGGGGGAAGAGGCTAGAGTTTTCGGTGGGGAGAGGGAGGAAGAAGAAGAGAGGAAGTTATTCCTCCCTCTCCCTCTCTTATTTATACTATTCTCATGAAGGGACATGTCTCTTCACTTCCCTAGCTTTAACGAGCATGTTTCTTATTCTCTCAACATGAAACATTGCTTGGTGCATTGGTTAAGACATGGTTAGTGTAACTAGGAGGTTCAAGGTTTGATCCTTGCTTCCTCCTTTCTACACTTTCTTTTTATCACATTTTGCACTAATCCATATCAAAGCCCATTAAGCCAAGCCCATCATGACATTTCCTAATAATGTTTCATGAATTCATCATATTCCATATGGGAAAATTTTGGGGTGTTACAATCCCCCATATCTTATAAAAAGTTCGTCCTGAACTTAAAGCAGTTACGGATACTTTAATCGCATTTCCTCCTCTCGTTCCCAGGTGACTTCCTCGAATTGATCGTTCCGCCACACAACCTTTACTAAGGGCACTTCCTTGTTCCTTAGCTTTTTGACTTCCCGATCTAGGATCTGAATAGGTCGGCGTTCGGAACTTAGGTTCTCTTGGTCTTGTACTAGTTGGGGCTCTATCATTTGATTCACATCGGAAGTACATTTCCTGAGCATTGATACATGGAAGACATTGTGGATAGCCGACATTTCTGGCGGTAGCTCCAGTATGTAGGCCACTTTGCCTACCTGTCTCAGGATCTGATACGGTCCCACATATCGCGGACTCAGCTTCCCTCTCTTCCTGAATCTCATCACCCCTTTCGTAGGGGCCACTTTAAGGAATACTGAATCCCCAACATCAAACTCTAGTGGTCTGCGTCGCTTATCAGCGTAGCTTTTCTGCCGACTCTAAGCAGTCTCTATCCTCTGGCGGATCTTCTTTATAGCCTGAGTGGTTTCATCTACAATATCAGTTTGGAGTCCCATCTCCTACTTTTCACCACTCTCAAGCCAGCATATAGGAGATCTGCATTTCCTTCCGTATAGTGCTTCGTACGGTGCCATCCCGATAGTAGCCTGATAACTGTTGTTATAAGCAAACTCTGCCAGGCTCAGGTATCGACACCAGCTTCCCTTGAAGTCCAAGGCACAAGCTCGTAACATGTCCTCTAATATCTGATTCACTCTTTCAGTCTGCCCGTCAGTCTGGGGGTGAAAGGCCGTATTGAATTTCAGCTTCGTGCAAAGAGACTTCTGCACGTGTTCCCAAAAATCTGAAGTAAATCGACCATCCCAATCAGAGATAATGGTCTTGGGAACCCCGTGTAGTCGGACAATTTCCTTGACATACAGTTGAGCCAACTGCTCTACTGAGTAGGTCATCCTGATAGCCAGAAAATGGGCAGACTTGGTTAGCCTGTCCACAATAACCCATATTGTTAGTGATATGAGAGAAGTGTCCTAAGGCAATCGCCTTATGATTGTAAACATTTATTTTAATAAATGAAAATTTACTATTTGAGTATACATACTTGTGTATTTGATTGGGATCTTAAACTCATCTACTGAATGTCCACAATACAATTCACAGCATAAGAGAATTTGTGATGGGATCACAACTAGTGATTATCTCTACATGTGCAATTGTGATGTATTGAAAATATCCCTAGTCGATGAATTGATAAAAACGGACACTATCAATTCTGTTGAGACTAGCATAGGTTATTCTCTAATCAGCTGATTCTCACTGGCTGGTGACATTGGGATGTCCGGAGATAAACATGGATGCTAGTTAAGGGAACTAGTTCATTGGAGTGACTGACTGTAAAACTTCACATGGTAGTCTATACATAGACAGGTCAGTGAAGTTCTTACCGCAGCTTAAGTGCGATGTTCCTTTGACTTACGGTGTTCAAGTCATCTTGGTCATGGAGACTTATACTTTAACATCTTAAGCAAGCATCTCCAAGGAGGTGTGGACCCAGGATGGTTGGGTATAAGCCGAAATGCCCGAAGATGTTTGAACAACCTACAAAGGATTCACCACTCCTTGCGAGGAGATGTATACCTAGGCCTATCGTCGGATTGTTACTCAAAGCCTCTGGCCAGAGCATATCATGTTTAGAGTAAGAGTCTCTTAAATACATGAGAGTAATTAGAAATCTAAAGGACGAGAAAGACACTACTTGGGCAAGGTGTGACGTAGTTAGCCTAGTGGGGACTGACACACACAGACCATGTCCTGAACCAAGTGGGTATAAGATGGTGAAGGGAATGAGGCACGATTCATTAGAGCTATTGAAGGGTTTCAGAATAATTTCTGAGGTCAACCGTTGATCTTTCGATTAATTGGGGATCATGATGTACTACTAGGTGCCACTCATGATCGTTCTATAATTAATGAATTATAGACGGCCAACATAAATCGAAAGCCTATTTAGTCACACGCACTACGAGTAATCCGAGGGATTTAAAACGAGATGAAAATTAGATTTTCCGATCAAGAGAAATAAGTCGAATCTGAATTTATCAGAGACGCAACGGAAGCTTAAAATGGCTAAGTCTTTTGAAGGCTTATTGGGCGAATTAAATGAGTTTAATTCGCGGGGGAAGGGCTTGGAGTGGCCGACCAAAGAGGGTGCCCACCCTCTTTGGTTTGGCCGGCCACCAAAAAGAGAGAAACCAATTTAATTAATTTAAATTATAAAATAAATCATGCGCGATTTGTTTTATAAAATTTATGGATAAATAAATTTGTTTTCATGAAAATTAAAATAAACATTAAATGGTTTATTTGTACTTTATAAAATCAATTATGAATTGATTTTTTCATGATAAGAAAAATTTATATAATAAATTTATTCTTTTTATGGAAATTAAATTGAACCATGGATTGGTTTATTTTATTTTATAAAATCAATTATGAATTGATTTTTCCATGATAAAGAAAAATTTATATAATAAATTTATTCTTTTTATGGAGATTAAAATAAACTTTAAATGGTTTATTTTTATTTTATAAAATCAATTATGAATTGATTTTTCCATGATTAGAAAATTTATATAATAAATTAAATGAAAATTTATTCCATAATTAAAAAGAGAGATGTATTTGTTTTATTATAAAATTAGTTATAATAAAACTTGGCATAACGGAATAATTAATAAGAAAATTTATAAGATAAATTTCTTATGAAAATTTATTCCGTTAATTCCGTTAAAGGGGAGACATGGCAAGGGAGAGACTACTATATAAAGGAACCAAGGCTAGGCTTGAATTCCTTAATGGAGTTATCAAGAGATTAGTAGCTCCCTCTCTCTCTCTAACTCTCTCTCTCTCTCTCTCTCTAGGGCCGGCCCCCCCTGTCTCTAGGGCTGGCTCTCTCTCCTCCCCTAGGGCCGGTGCACATCCCAAGGGTGGCCGAGAGCTTCATCCGCCAAGAAGGTGCCGAAGAAGAAGAAGCGGATCGCGACTCCTTCTTTCCTTTCCCAGAATTTTGATTCCGTTACTTGGTGGTTACTTTCCTTTCTTCTCTCTTGATCTTCTAGTTGTGCCTTTAGAGAATCTAGTAGTTCTCGTCGGCTCAAAACTCGTGACTTTGCGAAGTCATCCCGAAGAGAACTCGACGTGGACGCGAATAGAGGCGGAGCTTCCAAGGGACGCTACGGTTGGATCTCGTCCCTTTCCTCGAGTTACGCAAGGTACAAAGTAAATTAGTTTACTTTTTCGCAAAAATTTTAATTTATGATCATGTCCGCACATCATAAGGTTGCATGCTAGATACGTGGTTAAAATAATTTGAGAAATTATTTTATGTTAATTCTTCCGCTGCACGTAAAAATTTAAAATTTTACGAACTCGTATCCTTGTCAACATGCACCCGGTCCCAACAGTGGTATCAGAGCCGGTTAGTGTTCGACTTAATCATATAATTGTTTTGTGGAAAACTTTATCATGATCTCAATTTTGGAAAATTTTTCAATTATAGAAACTTTCCAATTATAATAAATTTTAGATTTAGGAATTTCAAAGTTTGGAAATCCTCATGAAATTTCGCAAACTTTTGAAATTTTCTAGTTTCTGAAATTTTATAATAATTGTGAAAACTTCCCATCTTTGGAAACTTTTCAATTTTGGAAAATTTTCTATTTTCCAATTTTGAAAATATGTATGTTTTCTTTGTACCAAAAACTTACAATTATTCTGAAAACCTATTATGAAATCTCTCAATTTTGGGCACTTTCTTTCAAGAAAGTCTAGACAAATTTATGGACAATTAATTGGCAATTAAATTTGAATTGGGTTTTAAATTGACAACAAAATTTTTTATTTTGGATTGAGCCTCGGGGAGCCGTCCAATTTAAAGTTAGTTGTTGTAATTTAATTTCCCAATTTTAAATGAAATTGTCATGTTTAATTTGGTTACGCTTCCGAAGCGGACCAAATTGAATTTATGACAAATAACTTTTCTTTGGGTATCTGAGCCTCGAGGAGCCACCCTTAGAAAATGATTTGTTGTAATTAATTAAATCCATGAATAAAATATGATTTAAGAGGTGATGCTCTTACATATTGTTGTCTCCAAAATTAATTAGGAAAATGGTTTCCTATACAGTTTTCTTAAATGAGATTTTCATGAAAATAATATGTGGTTGAATTAAGGACTCATGTGTAACGCCCCAAAATTTTCCCATATAAAATGAATATGAAATATTATGAAATTCATGAAATATTATTATGGAATATTAGGAAATATTATGAATTCATGAATATGAAATATTATGAAATTCATTAAATATTATTAATATTATGAAATATTATGAATTCATGAAATATTATTAATCTTATGAAAAATTATGAAATTCATGAAATATTATTAATATTATGAAATTTCATGATGGGCTTGGCTTAATGGGCTTTGATATGGATTAGTGCGAATTATGATAAAAAGAAGAGGTAGAAAGGAGGAAGCAAGGATTGAACCTTGAACCTCCTAGTTGCACTAACCATGTCATAACCAATAAACCAAGCCATGTTTCTTGTTGAGAGAATAAGAAACATTCTTGTTAAATCAAGGGAAGCGAAGAGACATGTCTTTTCATGATAAGAGTATAAATAAGAGAGGGAAAAGAAGTTACACTTCTTCTTCTTCTTCCCCCACTCAAATTTCGAAACCTAGAGCCCTTCCTTCTCCCTTTTCATTTTCGAAAAACACAACCCTAGGGTTCTAACCCTAGAGAATTGGAAGGAAGAAGACCCATTGAAGGTTCTTGCCCTCTACTAGGGCCAAGAGTGCTAGAGAAGGTTAACAAGGGAAACACTCATCTTCCTATTCTTCAAGGGTACCCTAAGGAGTAAGAGAAGGAGAAATTCAAGCGAAAGGATGCAAGTATCCCCTCGCCTGCAGTGTCATAGTTGTGTGTGTGATTCTTTTGCTTGTGTGGTTTTCGAAAATGAGGGTTTTCACCCTTTGTAAGTTTCGGCTAACTCCCTTAAGGGAAGGCCTTGGTTCTTTCCTTGATACATGAGAAGACCTTGAGATTTAGGGTATATATGTATGTGGATTTTCTTCATGAGGTTATGAACAAAAACTAGGGTTTTCACCCTTTGTAAGTTTCGGCCAAGGTAAGGGGTTTAGGGGTTTAAGAGTTGAATTTCTCTAGGATGTATTTTATGTTTAGTGTAATATATGATGGTGTAGACAATGTGTTTGGATAAATGTTTGACTACAAAAAAATCCAACTTTTTCCCTACCCTACAAGTTTCGGCCAACCCTAGAGGGATTAGGGTTTAGGGTTGCTTTGGGTTACTCCTTGTTGCATGTGTAGACCCCTTGGAATTTAGGATATATGTGTATGTTGTATCCTTCGAAATGTGGTGAACAAAACCTAAGGTTTTGGTCTTGTATAAGGTTCGGCCACTTCCAAAGGGAAGTCTTTGGCTACTCTTTGATTCATGAAAAGAACCCTTGGGACTTAGGGTATACACATATGTTGTGACCCTTCATTTTGTGATGACAAACACTAAGGTTTAGGGTTTGGATGGGTTTCGGCCAAAGCATGGAATTGGGGTTAGTGAGGGTTGAATTAGCCTAGAATATATTCATGCTTAGTATATTAAATGATATTGTATACAAGGTGTTTGTATAAATGTCCGTGTGAATGTTCAATGCAAAAACCCTAATTTTTCCCTACCCTTGATGTTTCGGCCAACCCACTAGGATTAGGGTTTGTGAAGGTTAAATTACCCTATGAGATATGCTTCTGTTTGGGGATGATTATATGTATAAGCATGTGGTGTTAAATGAAATGGTTGATTCGAAACCTTAATTGTTAGCATGCTACCACTCCCTATGACATGTATATGCATGTGGTGTGTAAATGAAATGTCTGATTACCCTAACCGTTAGCATGCTACTACTTCCTATGATATGAGTATGATCTATGTGACCAAATCTTGTCATATCTAAAGTATGTTCAAGTGGTAAAATTATGATATATGTATGAGCATGTCTTATGGCCCATGGGGCACCCTTATGAGATTGCATGTGATATGTATGATGAAATGCTTGAAAGGATACTCCATTAAGTATGGGATTCAGAACACCCTTATGTTGTGAGGTGTGTCCCTATGGGATCAGAAACACCCTGGAAAAGTGGGGGTCCCTTGAGCAGTGAAATTGGAGTACATCCTTAGCATATATATGTAAAGACATGATAAGTATTTTACTTTGTAAGTTGTGTACCCGACTCGTAAGAGGGGTCGTTAAACAAATCCGGGGTGCATGTTAACTTAAGGTCATGGCTCCGGTAGGACGTAAGAGGTCCTGCTCTAATGGGATTGATGGCTCGCTACCCCAACTCATTAGGGAACGCGCATCATGTGGTACACAACTGGGCCCTATATGATATGGATGTATTTTTAAGTAATACCTTTATGGAACTGTTTTTGAAAACATTTATTACATGTGATGGGTATGCTTAAAATACTATATACTGCATGCTTAGAAACTTCGATGTTTAGTATGCTATCATGAACTCATGCTTATGTCTTGTTATGTGTACATGTTGTATGCTTTCGTATGGATTTTGTGAGTAGGACCGGATCCTTACTAAGCTTTTGTGCTTACTAGTTATGTGTTGTCTTATGCTGCAGATAAAGGTAAGGAACACTTGAGCTAAAGGAAGAGGCAGGAGGGCTGAAGATGTGTGGGGTGGTGGCTCGGGAAAGAATGATTCTATATCTACTTAAATATGCTTATGTTAATGTTTCTTGATAGAGAATGTTAGTGATTACTCTTATATTTGATTAAGTTACGAGTTGAACTATTTGTGAACCTAGCATGTTATAGGACAACTTTTATGTAAGATATTTCACATAGGGTTCTAGATTTCCTTAGATTCAATTTCATGAACTAATATTATGCATGGGAACATATGACTATGCTTTTAAAGGATGATTAAAGCATGATAGATAATTTGCATGCACTAATTAATATGCTTAGTACTTATGTTTTCTTTTAAAAAAAAATTATATGAATGAGTAGTACGTAACCCCGCCCCGAGAGTAGATATAAGGGCGGGCGTTACATCATGTCTCTTAATTTAATAAGATTTGATTTAGAGAAATCAAAGTCTTAAACATACTATTTCCGAAATTGATTATGACAATTTAGGAAATTGTTTCTCAAAACAATTCCTTTAATAAAGTATGAAATTAGAATTAGGAAATCCGGTTCCTAATTCAATTAATGAGACTTGATAAATTAAGTCACATACATACTTTATTAAGGAAATCGTTAAGTCATGACATGATTATATGTCATGAATGTGCTTAGAAAAGAAAGGATGAGACCCAAAATCCCTTACAAAATATTAAGGCCAACACCTTCCATTAATATGGTTAGAATCAGAGTTTTGTTTCTCGTTTGGGTTGATGGACACATCCATGCCCGGCTTGAACCTCAACATGTTCAAACCATGGAATTAGTTTATGAATAATATAGTTGGAGTCAGAGGTCAATCCTTAGTTTTGGTTGTTGGACACATCCAAGCCTGACTAAATGGTTGAATGAACTCCAACTATATTAAAACTATTTCTTGATTAATGGGTCAGCCTTAAGCTTGGAGCATCGATTTGTTGTGCCACAGCCAAGGTCGATGTAAAGAGAGGTCCAACTATAATGTTGCATACTTGTTAATGAGTTAACAACCCAATGATTTATGCAAACATTCAATTAGATGATAGCATAAAGTGATAGTTACATATATGTGATATGTAATCGGTATAATTACCTACCTTCATAGCAAAGAACAACTTGATGGCCACAGCCATGGTGGTTCTTATCTATGGTTGGATATTAACCTATTTGGAGATGTTCCTACAATCTCCCGAATTGATAAAAAGGGTTATTCAATTCGAAAAATAAATAGGATTTTATTAATGTATGTTGATACATTCTTTAATCATTCTTCTCACATAAGCTCAATTTGTATTTCTAGGATAATCACTCGATCATGTCTTCTCTAAATTTGCGTTCCATTTTGGACACCAATAAACCGACTGGGCCAAGCTTCATGGACTGGCTTCGAAACCCGAGGATAGTCCTCAAGGCAGAAAAGCTTGCTTATGTCCTTGAAGATCAACTTCCCAACCCTCCTCCTAAAAATGCAACTCCAGACCAGTTTCCTAAGTTGGTCAACCTGCTGAAGACTGTAGAGCCTTCTGTGAAGCAGGATCAAAAGACGGTACTGTTAGTTGGTTCCTCAAAGAAAGGTTCTAAGAGGAAAGCCAAAGAACAGAATAAGGCAAAGAAGAAAAAGACCAATGAGACTGAAAATACCCTAAAAGGCACTTGCCATTACTATGGCAAGGAGGGTCACTGGCGAAGAAACTGCAAGGTTTATCTTGAGTCCTTGAAAGAGAAGGCATCCGATGCCCCATCCTCTTCAAGTATCTTCGTTATTGAATGTCACTCTATTTCCTCAAACACCTGGGTACTTGATACTGGGTGTAGCTCACATATATGTAATGACATACAGTGGCTAAGGAATAGAAGAAGACTCGTCAAGGGAGAAGCGAATTTGCGAGTTAGAAACGGAGCAAACATTGCTGCTGTTGCCATCTGAATATATTTGCTAAAGCTCCCTACACGACGTGTCTTAGAATTGGATAATTGTTATTTTGTTCCTTCGTTAATAAAGAACATTGTATCTATTTCATGTTTGAATGAAAAGGGTTATCATTTAACTTTTAGTAACAATTGTTGTTACATAACTTTAAATGACGTTCTTTATGGGAATGGAATTTTGTGCAATGGTATCTACATGTTAGATTTATCTAGTGACGTTTTCAATATCGAAGTCAGCAACAAACGTGCTCGAATAGATAATCGAATAGACTCCTACACGTGGCATTGTCGTCTCGGCCATGTAAGTAAGAAACGCATGACCAAATTACACCGATGTGGAATTTTAGAATCATTTGAACCCGATTCATTTGATACATGCGAATCATGCTTAAAAGGCAAGATGTCCAAATTACCCTTTTCCGGAAAGGGTAATCCAGTGGGAGAATTGCTTGGTCTAATACATACTGATGTATGTGGACCAATGTCAACTCTTGCACAAGGAGGCTATAGCTACTTCATCACCTTTATCGATGATCACTCACGATTTGGGTACGTGTTCTTGATGAAACACAAATCTGAAGCTTTTGAGAAATTCAAAGAGTTCAGAAATTAAGTAGAGAAACAGCTTGGCAAAAGTATTAAAATACTTCGATCCGATCGGGGTGGTGAATACATAAGTCAAGAGTTTCAAGATTATCTTAGGGACAATGAGATATTATCCCAATGGACTCCGCCGTATACACCACAGCATAATGGTGTATCTGAGAGGCGCAACCGAACCTTGATGGACATGGTTAGGTCAATGATGAATCATGCAACTCTTCCAAAATCCTTTTGGGGCTATGCACTTAAGACAGCTGTTTACTTGCTAAACAGAGTCCCGACCAAGGTAGTCTCTACTACTCCATATGAGACATGGAATAGTAAGAAACCCCACTTAACTCACCTAAAGATATGGGGTTGTCCTACTTATGTGAAGCGGACTGTATCAGACAAACTGGATGCTATGTCTGATAAATGTCTATTTATTGGAGACCCTAAGGAAACAAAGGGTTACCAATTCTATCATCCCTTGGAACAAAAGGTGTTTGTTTCAAGGCATGCTGTATTTCTGGAAAAAGAATTTCTTTTACAAGAAAATAGTGGGAGTGGCTTTGAACTTGATGAAGTTCAAGAAACTCCAATAGACATTACAGAGACACCTAGTCTAGACCCACAACCAATAACCCATAATGATGAGCTATCAGTTGAACCTAAAACAACACCACCTCTTCGTAGGTCTGATAGGACACGCAATATTCCAGAGAGATACGGATTTCTCATAAGTGAATCGAACGACGTGTTACTCATAAGCGATGTCGAACCTATCAGTTATGAAGATGTTCTGAAAAATTCAGAAAGGGACAAATGGCTTGAAGCCATGAAGTCGGAAATGGATTCCATGTACGAAAATCAAATATGGGACTTGGTTAACCCACCTGAAGGGATTAAGCCCATAGGGTGCAAGTAGGTTTTCAAGAAGAAAACTGACATGGAAGGTAATGTTGTTACCTTTAAGGCTAGATTAGTGGCAAAAGGATATCGTCAGAAACAAGGAATTGATTATGACGAAACCTATTCGCCAGTAGCTATGCTTAAATCCATTCGGATGCTCCTGGCCATAGCAGCTCATTATGATTATGAGATATGGCAAATGGATGTGAAAACAACTTTCCTTAATGGAAACCTGCTTGAGGATGTACACATGATACAACCTGAAGGTTTCACATCGGTTGATAAAACCAAAGTATACAAGCTTCGACGATCCATATATGGACTGAAGCATGCATCCAGGAGCTGGAACATCCGTTTTGATGAGACAATCAAAAAGGTTTGATTTCTCACAAAATCCTGACAAACCTTGTGTGTACAATAAGGTTAGTGGGAGTGCAGTCGTATTCCTAGTATTATATGTCGATGACATATTACTTATAGGAAACGATATATCAGTCTTACAGACAGTTAAAATTTGGTTGTCCAAAATTTTCTCCATGAAAGACCTGGGAGAAGCAACCTATATCCTTGGGATTAGAATCTATAGAGATAGATCAAAACGGTTGCTTGGTCTTTCGCAGTCTACATATATAGACCGACTGCTAAAAAGGTTTAGCATATCGGAATCCAAGAAAGGTTACCTTCCCATCAAGCATGGGATCAACCTTTCAAAGTCTATGTGTCCACGCACAGAAGACGAGAGGATTTGCATGAATAAGATTCCCTATGCATCCGCGATAGGATCTATCATGTATGCTTTGTTATGTACTAGGCCCGATGTATCATATGCTCTGAGCGTCACAAGCAGATACCAGTCGGATCCAGGAATGGATCATTGGGCGGCTGTCAAGACAATCCTTAGGTACTTAAGAAGAACTAAGGATGTGTTCCTAATATATGGAGAAGGAGATATGGTAATACGTGGGTATACAGATGCCAGTTTCCAGACAGATAAGGATGACTCCAAATCTCAGTCTGGATACGTATTTACTTTGAATGGAGGCGCAATAAGTTGGAAAAGTTCCAAACAAGACACCGTAGCGGATTCTACCACGGAAGCAGTTTAGATCAAGAAGTTCGTCTCCGAACTTGGTGTGGTTCCAACCATTGATAAAGCAGTGCCGGTTTACTGCGACAACAATGGAGCTATTGCACAAGCAAAGGAACCAAGGTCTCATCAGCGATCCAAACACGTGCTTCACCGCTATCATCTGATCAGAGAGATTATAAGTAGGAATGATATACAAATTGAGAAAATTCCCACTGAAAGGAATTTAGCGGATCCTTTGACTAAGGCCTCGCCTCAGAACAAGTTTGAGGGTCATGTTAGAGCCTGTGGTATTCGATACCGTAGCGATTGGCATTAGGCCAAGTGGGAGTTTGTTAGTGATATGAGAGAAGTGTCCTAAGGCAATCGCCTTATGATTGTAAACATTTATTTTAATAAATGAAAATTTACTATTTGAGTATACATATTTGTGTATTTGATTGGGATCTTAAACTCATCTACTGAATGTCCACAATACAATTCACAGCATAAGAGAATTTGTGATGGGATCACAACTAGTGATTATCTCTACATGTGCAATTGTGAAGTATTGAAAATATCCCTAGTCGATGAATTGATAAAAACGGACACTATCAATTCTATTGAGACTAGCATGGGTTATTCTCTAATCAGCTGATTCTCACTGGCTGGTGACATTGGGATGTCCGGAGATAAACATGGATGCTAGTTAAGGGAACTAGTTCATTGGAGTGACTGATTGTAAAACTTCACATGGTAGTCTATACATAGACAGATCAGTGAAGTTCTTACCGCAGCTTAAGTGCGATGTTCCTTTGACTTGCGGTGTTCAAGTCATCTTGGTCATGGAGACTTATACTTTATCATCTTAAGCAAGCATCTCCAAGGAGGTGTGGACCCAGGATGGTTGGGTATAAGCCGAAGTGCCCGAAGATGTTTGAACAGCCTACAAAGGATTCACCACTCCTTGCGAGGAGATGTATACCCAGGCCTATCGTCGGATTGTTACTCAAAGCCTCTGGCCAGAGCATATCATGTTTAGAGTATGAGTCTCTTAAATACATGAGAGTAATTAGAAATCCAAAGGACGAGAAAGACACTACTTGGGCTAGGTGTGACGTAGTCAGCCTAGTGGGGACTGACACACACAGACCATGTCCTGAACCAAGTGGGTATAAGATGGTGAAGGGAATGAGGCACGATTCATTAGAGCTGCTGAAAGGTTTCAGAATAATTTTTGAGGTCAACCGTTGATCTTTCGATTAATTGGGGATACCAAAAACAACAAGGTCACAAAACAAAGTTCACGCCAGTAATAAGAAGCCTAAAAACAGAACACAACTACTCTAATTCTGAGCTTGCGATCCACAAGAATCCATTCATAACATGAGGTAACTCATGGCAGGCTCCAGAGAACCAAAGGATACAACAAATCACAGATCCAGAAATCTACTAATCTAATTTCCACAAGGGAATAGAACCCAAATCAGAGAACACAAATCCATCTGATCCAAATCCAAAAACTAATTCAAGCAAACCAAATCTCACCTGGTGAAGCAAATGGCGTTGACTCGTTGTGATCAGTCACGGCAAGGTGCAACCACAGCAAGAAGCCCCTCCCGATCTAGCGTAGATGACTATCTCAAACCCATGTTGTCGATGCTGACAATAGAAAGCTGAAGACGGTGCTACAGCGGCATCTGATTGCTCGCACATGGGCTGAGAGATGTCGACACTGTCATCGTTGCTCACGTGGAAGAATGTGACACCACCAACTTGCTCGCGCGAGGCTGGAACCCGCAGGTGAGATGCGCCCTCAGTAAACGAAGAGAACGGAAGGAAGTAAGTCGCCGTGTTGGTGTGGGTTAGGGCACGCGAAGGAGAATGGAAGAGGAGCGGTTTCGGGGGTGGTTGCATGAAAACGAAGAGAGGAAAGAGGGTTTTAAGGGAACCCTTTTGTGATAAAACCCCCTACAATTTGGAAATCACGCCCCTATCCTTACTACAAATATTTTTAGCAATTTAACCCTTCCAGGTTTTGGTTATTTTGTAAATCAGCCCTTACCTTAGGTTTTATATGTTAACCCCTACAATCTCCAAAATTTCGATCCAAACCCTCAAGTATAGGGTAATTCTTTCATTCAAAACCCCTGTTAAGTTTCGAAAATCCTAAACATCTCCGGTAAATCACCGAAAAAATTTTCGGGTCCAGGTTATGTGTTGCTGAATCTAACAATCATTGAGTTTTGACCAAAATCCACTAATTGACCTAGAGAAGTCTGATTTCACAAATTTCAATTCTAGTTGATTTCTGAGGTTACAAGGAGTTCAAATATGCTATCCATTATTTATTTGTACTTCTTCGAGATGTTAAAATGTAATAACGAAGAATCGAAAAAATATATATATTGTGCCCTTTGGGCCTGATAAGAATTATATCCGGCCCACATTTGGCCTGATATGGTTCCATATCAGGCCTAATGATCCAATGTGTGATTTTTTTGATTCCTCATTATTACATTTTAACACCTCGGAGAGGTCGAAATAAATAATAGATAAACTCCTTGTAACCTCAAAAATTCACGGAAACTAAAATTATTGCAATCGGAGCTCTCTAGGTCAAATCAGTGATTTTTTATCAAAACCCACTGATATGTCCTAGAGAGCTCCGATTACAAAAAATTCAATTCCCGTGGATTTCTAAGGTTATAAGGAGTTTAACTATGCTATCCATTATTTATTTCGACATCTCCAAGGTGTTAAAATGTAATAACAATGAATAAAAAAAAATCTAATATTGGGTCCATTGGGCCTGATATAATTCATATTAGGCCAATGTTGGGCCTGATATGGTTCTATATCAAGTCTAACGACCCCAATGTGAGATTTTTTTTTTGATTCTTCGTTATTATATTTTAACACCTCGGAGAAGCCGAATGTTTTGGTAAACATCAAAGTAGCTTACGACTTTTGATTAATTAGTAAAATGCCGCTTCAATTTCATCCAAGTAATGTTTTGTATGCCATTCCATTTTTTATTCAAATATTTATTTATTCCAAATAAAATTCAATTTTAAATTTTTTTTGTGATAGACTTCAATTTTGTCAATGTTAAAAAAAATTTGAAATATTTTTTTTCTGTTAGATAAAGTTTTATGAATTTTGTTCAAAAATAAAATTTTAATTTTTTAAAATACTTAAGAAATTATTTTTAACGAATCCAATTTTTTGAGGTCTATACATGATTTATTGAATGTTGAGAATAAGTTTTCAAAGTTTCTTCTGCCGAATTCTAATTTTAAAATATTTTTCTGAACGTTATCAACTCTCAAATAAAAATTATCTTCTTACACCTAAAAAAATTATTTTATGTTAAAACGTTTTTTAGAGATCAATCTTCTATTTTTCCAAGTTAGGCTAAAATTTGATTATTTTTTAATAAAAAGATAAATTTTTATAAATATTTTTAAAAATATGATTTTTAATTTCAAAAATACTTTTACATGGATAATTGAAAAATAGAATTTCATTGAAGACTATCTGTTATATCTAACATATTCTCAAAAATTTTGAAAATTTTAAGTGTCTAAATAATTTTCTATAGATTTATTTTCCAAAATGTATTTTACATTTAAATTACTAATGTTAGTTTTACTTTGTCTTTCAATTTTGCTTCAAATATAGTGAATTTACACAATTTCTTTTAAATATTTTTTAAAGTTGTTATCACCTTATCATGTTTTTTTGATGTGATCAAAGGGAGAGAAATTAGAATTAAGTTAAGGGGAGGCTTAATTTTTAAACTTTTTTTAATTACATTGTCAAATATACTTAGTTATGTAATTTCATATGTTCTTTAACCCTAACTTAACTAGGGTTGATACACATCAAAAAGATGGAGATTATAAGTACCCCAGGTGAGTTTTGATGTGGTCAACCGAGTCAAGATAGGTCATGTTACATTTGATCCCTATGTCTAAGTGTGTAGGAGCTTAGGAGTGCAGAAAGTCGAGCGAAAGACACAGCGGTCGAGATGAATGGCATAGGAAGAGCGCTGACGAGCTTGTTAGATCCGAGGGACGTGGAGGTCTATGGAAGAGTACATCAATAGAGCAAGAATGATGTGCATGACATCCGAGAGACGAGACGCCGGGGGGAAGTATGATTGAGGAGAAGGTCGGAGGAGGGTTCGGGTGAGCCCAACTTTGGAAAGCCCGAGATCACCCACGAAGACCCGCTAGAGACTGGTCAGCATTGTGCTAACCTAAAGTCACTCAAGCACCCAAGTTAACTCGAGCACCCGTGAATGGGGGCGCTCGTATGCACTCGGGTGCCCGTGTTCCCTAGCGACCCAATACATGCAGGTGCCCAAGAAACCAGTATTGATCCAGAAGTAGTCGTTCACGATCGTTGTGAAGTGAATAACCCCTAAGCCATGTGTCAAGCGCCCCCAAGTACTCGAGCACCCATGTAGGGCCAAGTTAACGATCGGATAAATTTCACTGGGGCTTTAAATAGACCCCTAAAGCTCAGTTATAAACATCTAATCAATTTTACACGAATTCCTTTTTTCTTTGACTATTTTTTTTAAGTTCTTCATTTTATAAGAGGCTTATCCATCCACAAGCAATATTCTGGAGATTATGTCACCCAGGTTGCAACAAAGTAACTCGTTTCTGCCTCTTCCTGTTTTAATATATGTTATTAATTTATTTATGTTATTTATGGAAGTAATCTTGATCATTGTTTAAGAGAGAAAAAAAGAGTTGTCTTTATTTTGGAGGGACAACTCGTCCCCCCTCTTGTGGACCGCACAATCACCGATAATGAGATGATTGTCTATGGAACATTTTGTATCATATTCTATTTAATAAAAGAAAAGTTTGATTTTTATATTTATTTCATGATTGTGCCCAATGAATAAGTATAATAATATCCTAGGATAGTAGGTTCTTATCTACATTATATCAATTAGTTGAATTAATAGTGAGGATGTATAATGTTGATCCTAGGTGATTAGCCAAAGCTAACTCAAAATGATATATAATGTGGATCATGACCTTTTGTTAAGAGTTGCATTAAATGTAATTGATAAATATTGCTTACCTAATCATACTAAATCTTGGGTGACTAGCAAAAACTAACTCAAGGTAAGGTATTATATGGATCTTGTCCCACATGAATATCACTTTTGGGTTTGAAGCTAATAGTGTGGGTAAATTACGTTTGCCTACATGCATGACTAGCCCTTACAAAAAGCTTTATAATTTAGTGGGAGCATCATTTAATTAAAGTCTTAATTAAATGATTTAGTTATGATACTCATTTATGCATTTTAATATTTTAGATCACTGTGTCATCAAATACATCGAATTCTCTCTCTCTCTTTGATCTATCATTAAGAAGGGCAAGCTCAACGGAGCAAATTTTCTATACTAGTACAGAAACTTAAGGATCGTCCTCAAGCAAGAACGAAAATTATACGTCCTAGAGCAACCATTTCCTAAAGCACCCTCCACTATTGCTACCCGTGCTGAAAAGGATGCTTATAAGAAGCATCAAGATGATACATTTGTCTAATGCTTGCCACCATGAATTCTGAGCTTCAAAAGAAAATGAAAACATTGATGCACATGATATGGTTGAGCACCTTAAGCATCTCTATTCCTTGTTTAGACAAGAAAGACTTTTCATTTATAATAAAGGACAAATATTATTCTATATCATTAAATGATATGTTCTATTGTAGTGCACCACTTATGAATGGACTTATGTTCTAGACTTAGAAAACTCAATCTATAACATAAATACTAAACGATTCAAACTGAATGATTTGAACCATATATATCTTTGCTATTGTCGCTTGGGTCACATAAATGAGAGTCACATATCTCAACTCCATAAAAATGGACTTCTAGACTCTTTTTATTTTGAATCATAAGAGATATACAAATCATGACTTTTAGGCAAGATGACCGAGAATCCTTTTAGTGGACACGGTGAATGAGCTACTGACTTGTTATGACTCATACATACTGATGTTTGTGGCCCTTTTAATGTAGCAACATGAGGAGGCTATTAGTACTTCATTATTTTTACTGATGATGTCAGTAGATTCGGCTATATGTATCTTATGAAACATAAGTGGGAATCTTTTATAATTTTAAAGAATTCAAGAGTAAAATACAAAACCAACTTGTCAAGAGTATTAAGATTCTTTAATCAAATTAAGATGGTGAATATCTTACCCAAGAGTTTCGTAACTATCTAGCTGAGTGTGGGATCATATCCCAACTCACTCCACCTGGAACACCACAATGGAATGGTGTTTTTGAGAGGAGGAATCGTACACTATTAAATATGGTGTCATCAATGATGAGTCACACAGATCTTCCTACTTTCTTCTAGGGTTTTGCTCTAGAGACAACTCTTTTCACACTTAACCGAGTTCCATCAAAAGTTGTCATAAAGACACCATATACGATATGGACTAGGAAGAATCCCAAGATATCATTCATGAAGATTTAGGATTATGAGACTTACATTTGACTTCAAGTCTCAGTCAAACTAGGCCCCAAATCAGATAAGTATCATTTTATAGGATATCCCAAGGAAACAAAGGAATATTACTTTTACAATCCCACATAAGGCCAAGTGTTTTCGTTAGGAATGATGTTTTCTAGAAAGAGAGTTTATTTCTAGAAGAACCAGTGGGAATAAAATTCATCTTGAAGAAGTTCAAGATATGGAAAATGGCACTGAAGACTTGATGGAAATTGAATAGGCACCACAAAGCATTGTGGATCATGAGTATGTTGCATAAGAAGTTGTGGAGCAACAATCTATTTGATGGAGTCAATGGAGGTGAACAAGTTGCCCAACAAGCTAACGATATGGATCATGCTCAACCCACTCTAGAAGATATTGATGATCCATTATGCATCAAAGGAGGCCCAATTACAAGGGCTAATGCTAAAAAGATGAAAGAAGCACTTATTGTGCTAATTGAAGATGTGAAAGCCAAAGCTACAATTGATGAAGGTTTGACCAAGAGCAAGTCATACGGCTTGGTCAACCTAATTCAAGCCTTAGATGAGCTTAACTAGTCACTTAAGTCTCTTGTCTATGTAAGAGGGATATGTTGATTTTGTGGGTTAAATTTAGGCCCAATTTCTAGCTTTATTTGGGTTGTAATGGTGCCAAGAGCTCAATATGGCTATGTAGTCTACATAGGCCTCTACTAAATAGGCTTCCTTTTGGCCTTTTAGGATTTTTTGGTCACCCTATAGCTGTAAATTAAGGGGGTGGCGGCCACAACATGTAACTTGTTGCATCTTTCAATCTACTACATGGTGGGGCTCTCACTTGTTGGTTCTTCATTGAACTAGAACTTATCAAGGCATCCCCTTGTGGCGTTCAAGACTTATCAACCTCCTTCCCAAGGTTGTGGTATCTATCTTCTTCTTCTATACCAAGGTTTCTGCTTTCCTAAGCATTGGGTCGAGGTTCTTTCTTTCATTCTCCATCTCTTCGATTTAGACTATTTTTCTCTCTTTCTTCCATGTGTTGTGTGTTCTTGAGTCTTTTTCCCTTTGGGTTCGCATCATTTGGTATCAGAGCCTTAGTTTTTTAAATCGATTTGGTTATCCTTTTCATTGTGTTCTTGAGTCTCTATCTTATTTTTGTTCCTTTTCTTTTACTTAGCAAGCCTTACTTGCTTTGTTGCTCTCCAACAAAAAAAAAGACGAGGAGGAAAAAAAATCAGTGATTTTCGTCCAAAAAAAAAAGAAAGAAAGAAAAAAAGAAAGAGAAAAAAAAAGAAAAGCAAGACAAGCCGAAAAAAGCAACAAAAGAGGGTGAAAAAAGCAAGGAAGCAGAGACTTTGTTTGCAAACTTATTTTCCCCATTTCCTTTAATGCTTGCCTAGATTCAATTTTGGCAGCCTAGATTAAGTTCTGGTAACATTCTTTTCACCTCTTATCTAAAGTTCTCTCATTTCCTTTAAAGTTTGCCTAGATTCAATTCTGACAGCCTAGATTAAGTTCTGCAAACTTTCCTTTGAGCTCTTATTTCAAGTTCTCTCATTTCCTTTAAAGTTTGCCCAGATTCAATTCTGGCAGCATAGATTATGTTCTGGCAACTTTCCTTTCAACTCTTATTTTAAGTACTGTCATTTTCTTTAATGTTTGCCTATATTCAATTCTGGCAGCCTAGATTAAGTTCTGGCAACTTTCCTTTCAGCTCTATAATTCAAGTTTTGCTATCTTTCAATTCCACATTATCCTTAGTTTTGTCTAGTTTCAATTCTAGCAAATTTCCTTTCAGCACTTACTTTAAGTTATTCAATTATGCAATTTGTATTTTTTGTCTTCAATTCCTATCTTTTGACCTAACACCCTTGGGAATTCTCATAGTCCACGAACGCTTATAGGGAATTGTCTCAGTTCTAAGTTCTTTAAAGAGGTAACATTCTTGAGTTAGAGTGTTTGAGTGAAACAGATTCTTCACTGGCGACAAGTGGAGAAAAAGCAAGACCTAGAGAATCACTTGATCAACGTGCTTTGAGACAACACTTGGAAGGCATGGAAATCCGTTTTAGTCAAATTATCGACAGATTAGAGAAACAAGATATTATAATTGCTGGATTGCAACATAGCCAAGTTGGTAGAGCTTCTTCACGAAGTGCTAGACCATATAACTGTGGTGACCATGATGATGATGATGATGATGGCGTATCTGAGGACATTGATGATAGAGCTTCAAGTGGCAGATCAGGTCATGCTAGAGTTGGTGGTAGAAGTGGAAGGTTGAATGATTATGTTGATAGAAACATGGGAAATATCAAGATGAAGATTCCTTCATTTCAAAGCAAAAGTGATCCTGAAGCCTATTTGGAGTGGGAAAGAAAGTGGAATTAGTATTTGATTGTCACAACTATTCTGAAGAGAAGAATGTAAAACTCGCTGCCGTTGAATTTGTTGATTATGCAATTATTTGGTGGGATCAAATTATTCTTAGCAGGAGAAGAAACAAAGAGAGACCCGTTGGCAGTTGGGAGGAAATGAAAACTATTATGAGAAAGAGATTCATTCAACACATTACTATCGGGATTTGTATCAACAATTTCAAAGTCTCACACAAGGATCCAGGACTGTGGAGAAATACCACAAGGAGATGGAAATTGCGATGATTCAATCCAATGTGGACGAGGACCGAGATGCAACCATGGCACGATTTTTACAAGGTTTAAATCATGAAATTGCAAATGTAGTGGAGTTGCAACATTATGTGAAGCTTGAAGACATGGTGCATATATCCATGAAAGTTGAAAGGCAACTCAAAAGGAAGAGACCAAGCAAGCATGGGGGGCAATGTTCTAATTCTTCAACTTGGAAATCAAGCTGGAACAAAAAAATGATAAAGTTGAATCAAAGAAAAAGCCCGATTTTCTAAGAATAAAGATGCAAGTTCTCCATTGGCCAAGGCAAAGGAACCCCTCCTGTTGGGACCGGGTGCATGTCGACAAGGATACGAGTTCGTAAAATTTTAAATTTTTACGTGCAGCGGAAGAATTTGTATAAAATAATTTCCTAAATTATTTTAACTTCGTATCTAGCATGCAATCTTATGGTGTGTTGACATAATCATAAAATAAAACTTTGCGGAATAGTAAACTAATTTACCAAGTACCTCGCGTAACTTGAAGTAAGGGACGAGATCCAACCATAGCGTCCCTTGGAAGCTTCGCCTCTATTCGCGTCCACGCCGAGTTCTCTTTGGGATGACTTCGCAAAGTCACGAGTTTTGTGCCGACGAGAACTACTAGATTCTCTATAGGCACAACAAAGAAGATCAAGAGAAGAAAAGGAAACTAACCAACGAAGTAACGAAATCGAATTCCGAGAGAGAGGGAGATGTGATCCGCTTCTTCTTCTTCTTGGTTGGTTTATTCTTCTCCTTGAAGCTCACGGCAACACCTTGCCTTGGTGTAGGTTGGGCGCCGGCCCTAATGGAGCTAGGGTGGCCGCCGGCCCTAATGGAAGGGAGGGGGAAGGAGGAGAGAAGAGAAGAGAGAGAGGGAGAGCTCTATTTCGATTATCAAAATCTTAGGAATCCAAGGCTTGCCTATGGTTCCTTATATAGTTGCTTCTCCCTTGCCAAGTCTCCTCTTAACCGAATTAACAGAATTAACGGAATTAGTTATCATAAGAAATTTATCCTATAAATTCTCTTATGAATTATTCGGTTTAAACCAAGTTTTTATTATAACTAACTTTATAATAAAAACTAATTAGTTATCATAAGAAATTTATCCTATAAATTCTCTTATGAATTATTCGGTTTAATCCAAGTTTTATTATAACTAACTTTATAATAAAACTAATTAGTTATCATAAGAAATTTATCCTATAAATTCTCTTATGAATTTTATTATAACTAACTTTATAATAAAACTAATTAATTATCATAAGAAATTTATCCTATAAATTCTCTTATGAATTATTCCGTTTAAACCAAGTTTTATTATAACTAACTTTATAATAAAACTAATTAATCTCTCCTTTTATTATGGAATAAATTTTATAAGAAATTTATAAATTTTCTTATTATGGAAAAATCAATTCATAATTGATTTTATAAAATTAAAATAAACCAATTCATGGATTATTTTAACTTCCATAAAAAGAATAAATTTCTATAAATTTATTTATATAAATTTCTTTATACAAATTTATTTATCCATAATTTATAAAACAAATCGTGCTAGATTTGTTTTATTAATTAAACCAAAATTAATTGGTTTTTCTCCCTTTAGGTGGTCGGCCAACCAAGGAGGGTTGGCACCCTCTTTGGCCGGCCCAAACCCAGCCGAACCAATGCGAATTAAACTCATTTAATTCGCCCAATAAGCCTTCAAAAGACTTAGCCAATTTTAGAATCCATTGCGCCTCTGATTAACTCAGATTCGACTTATTTCTCTTGATCGGAAAATCTAATTTTCAACTCGTTTTAAATCCCTCGAATTACTCGTAGTGCGTGTGACTAAATAGGCTTTCGATTTATGTTGGCCGTCTATAATCAACAAATTATAGAACGATCATGAGTGGCACCTAGTAGTACATCATGACCCCCAATTAATCGAAAGATCAACGGTTTGACCTTAGAAGAAATTATTCTGAAACCCTTCAGCAGCTCTAATGAATCGTGCCTCATTCCCTTCACCATCTTATACCCACTTGGTTCAGGACACGGTCTATTTGTGTCAGTCCCCACTAGACTGACTATGTCACACCTAGCCCAAGTAATGTCTTTCTCGTCCTTTGGATTTCTAATTACTCTCATGTATTTAAGAGACTTGCACTCTTAACATGATATACTCTGGCCAGAGGTTTTGAGTAACAATCCGACGATAGGCCTGGGTATACATCTCCTCGCAAGGAGTGGTGAATCCTTTGTAGGCTGTTCAAACATCTTCAGGCACTTCGGTATACACCCAATCATCCTGGGTCCACACCTCCTTGGAGATGCTTGCTTAAGTTGTTAAAGTATAAGTCTCCATGACCAAGATGACTTGAACACCGCAAGTCAAAGGAACATCGCACTTAAGCCGCATTAAGAACTTCATTGACATATCTATATAGATTACCATATGAAGTCTTACAGCTAGTCACTCCAATGAACTAGTTCCCATAACTAGCATCCATGTTTATCTCCGGACATCCCAATGTCACCAGCCAGTGAGAATCAGCTGATTAGAGAATAACCCATGCTAGTCTCAACAGAATTGATAGTGTCCATTTTTATCAATTCATCGACTAGGGATATTTTCAATACTTCACATTTGCACATTTAGAGATAATCACTAGTTGTGATCCCATCACAAATTCTCTTATGTTGTGAGTTGTATTGCGGACATTCAGTAGATGAGTTTAAGATCCTAATCAAATACACAAGCATGTATACTCAAATAGTGAATTATCATTTATTTAAAATAAATGTTTTACAATCATAAGGCGATTGCCATAGGACACTTCTCTCATATCACTAACACCTCCAACCTTCAAGAAATAGAGATATTAAATGTTTTAAGTGCTTGGGAAGAGGACATATAACATCACAATTCCCAATCAAAAGAATTATGATTTTGAAAGAAAATGATGAGATCGAGACTGAGAGTGAGTCCGATGATGATAGTGTCTTGCCCCCATTATTGGAAAGTGATGCAAAAGAGTATCCCGTTGAAGGTGAAACCCTTGTCACTAGGCGTGCTATAAATGTGCAAGTGAAAGAAGATAATGAAGAACAACGAGATAACATATTTCATACCCGTTGCCACATCAAAGACAAGGTGTGTAGTATGATTATAGATGGGGGTAGTTGCACTAATGTCGCTAGTACTATTTTGGTTGAGAAACTATGCTTACCTACCACTAAGCATCCTAGTCCTTACAAACTACAATGGTTGAATGATTGCGGGGAAGTCAAGGTCAACAAGTAAGTGTTGACTTAATTTTCCGTTGGTAGGTATCATGATGAGATACTTTGTGTTGGTGCAAGTTGCATCAGTGATGTCCACCTCTAAGTGTTTCATTGTTTAACAATATGCTTAAGTTAGTGAAACATTGAACGTAGAAGGGTGTCAAGAAAAAGTAAACCAAAGTCCTAGTTATCCTAGGCACGATGTCCTGATTCGAAAAATTGGGTACTAAATCCTGATCATGGATTGGGCACTAAGTCCTGACCAAGTGTTGGGCATGAAGACGTGGTTCGAGGAATTGGGCACTAAGTCCTAGCCGAGGGATGGGCACCGAAGACCTAGTTCAAGGAATTGGGCACTAAGTCCTGGCCGAGGGTTGGGCACCGAAGTCCTAGATCTAGGGTTTGGGCACGAAGTCTTGGTCTGAGGGATTGAGCAACTTAGCTTAGCTATGACTAAGGACAGAAGTAGAGACGGGTCGAGGTTCGGACATCTCGAGATCTGGGAGTCTCGAAGGCTAAGTAAAAAAGTCCAACCGGAGGTCCCGGGTGGCAATCGTCTCTTGAGAGGAGTAGGTGAAAGGCACACGTTCCCCGGGATGGGAACTTAGGCATCGGTTCGACCTAGGGTTTCGCAGGAAATCCGAAGTCAGAACCAATCTTTAAGGCTAAGGGTATATACTTGTTTGTCTTGTGTTTGTGTATCTTGTAGACGCCTAAAACTGAAGACAAAGCAGGCAAACAAACACAAAGAGGCTGAAAAATTGCTTCTCGGGCGCCCCTATTGATACAAGTGCCCCCATTGATACAGGAGCCCCCATTAACTCAGGCGCCTGAATGAATCAGGCGCCTCCTTCAATACATGCACCCAATAAGGCAGTTTTTATCAGCTCGGGAAGTTCGCGATTTGGATGAACCTTTGACCGCTTATGAGGCTCCCCATAGCATCACGGGGCTTCGACCCCTCAACTCAAGATAGACATTTGAAAAATATTCTATGCATTCCGAACGGAAGAAAAGTGCTAACGACGAGGCTCTGCGACCAAGGAAGCTCCTGGAGGAACTGCACGACACTTCGGAGTTCCAGATCGGCCGAGTCTTCGACACTTTTTGGTTTTAATTTATATTCTACAATTATTTTTATCTATCTTTGTGATTGTAATTTTTGCACTGTAAGACGGGTTTCTCCGCCTCTGGAAAGTCTGGAAAGGAGACCATTAGTGGACGGGTGTTTACCGTGCTTAGGCCTTGCACGCACTGACCCTGGGGGGTTGGGAACCTAGTAAAAAATCCCGTGTACAATCTATTGTTTGTTTTGTTCGTTCTTTCTATTTTTCTGCTGCTACTAACTCTGTATCTAGAATGAACCAAAAAGTTTACGAAGTTCCCAAAAAAATTTTACGGCCGATATTCACCCCCCCTCTATCGACGCCACCGGTCCCACAAGTGGTATCAGAGCCTGGTCGCTCTTCACCGGACTAACAGCCGATGGAGCAAAGACGCCAGGAGTTGAGGGGTAGCCCAGGGGTCAATTATGTACATTTTTTTTTAAATGTCAATTTTTAAATTTCATATCACATGCTTTAAGTGCAGGGAGAGAGGACACTATAAAAATCAGTGTCTTACTCGTAAGACTCGAACTTCACCACCGGTGGCAAAGGAAATACCAACACCCGGAGTCCGGTGGGACAAAAGTTACATCAAATGCTTCAAATACGAAAAGTACTGACACTACAAGAATCAGTGCCCGGTAAAGGTACGCAAAATTTACGTTCGGAAAAATTTTCAAATTCTTGCACTATCTTATGTAGATAATTTAAATAATTTTTTTGAAAAGTTAAACTTTGTGAATAGTCAAGTCAATATTCTGCATGACCAATTACAAAATATAGATAATGATAAAATATCAGAAATCAACTGTTTAATCCTTAATGTTAATTCAATAATTTCTAAAATTAATTTTGATAAAATTAATTCTGAAATTAATTCTGATAATTTTACTGATAAGTCTGAAATTAAATCTGATAATTTTACTAATAAGTCTAAAATTATATTTGATAATTTTACTGATAAGTCTGAAATTAAATCTGATAATTTTACTGATATTTCTAAAATTAAATCTGATAATGTTAATTATATTTCTGAAGATTTTTCTAAGGATAAAGATAATTTTTCTGACAATATTTCTGAAGATAGTGGAGACGAAATTCTTTTAGATAATAATTTAATTATTTTCTTGGATAATCCTAAAAGCAATTATAAAACATTAACTGGTAGCCCTGAAAATTATTCCACCTATTATGAAGATGTAGAAGGATATAATCTTGATGATGAGGATGAGGAGCAAATTAAATTTTCTACAATCAAGTCTATAGTGAATTAAATTTACAAAAATTCAAACAAATCAGAATTATTAGAAAAACTTGAAAAATTAGATAAAGAAGAAATAGTAAATGAGTCAGAAATTTTTGAAATCATGAAAATGATGAAATTAAACCCACAACTTTTAATTAACCCAGAAATTTTGAAACTTAAATCAAGTTAATTCTTAAAAACTTTAACTAAATTTTAATTAATTTTTAACCTTAATTTAATTCGTTATTTAACATTAAATCCAATTAATTAGCCTAATTAAATTAATTGTAAATTACTTATTAATTAATTTCACTTTAATTAATCCTTAATAAATTTAATTTTAATTAATCCTTAATTAATTTTGTCTTAATTAATTCTTAGTTAATTTAATCATAATTATTTTTACCATAATCTAATTCTTAATCGATTAATTCCAATTAATTCCTATATAAACTTTAAATCTTAATAACTTAAACTTGAATTAAATAAAATCTTACCCAAACGGTAACAATCAAATTAATAATATTAAAAATGTCAAAGTGGGTTGGCATATTCGCGGGTTCACACGACATGTATCAAATTGGGAATTTGATACATCATTAGAAACATAAGTAAAATAATTTGAATTGTTTGACTCATGCATAACTGGTATGCCATGCATCTGTTTTTTTTATATATATGTCATGTCATTCATATTTAAGTTTATGTATGATTTAGAACGGTTATAGGAAAAAGACTAATTAAAACTTGAACAACCTAGTACTAGGTGGAGGTGAGATGATAGTACATTAGGGAAGCACTTCTAATAAGGTCAAGTAAGGTAAGGTGTACCCTACTTGGTCTGTTTAGTCTGGTCGAACTAGCCGAAGCTACCGATCCAAAACCTAAACTAGTTAGACCAAAATTTTTCAAGAAGTAATTTGAAAATGAATTTTCAGTAAAAGGCTTTGTCAACGAAAGGGTTGTTGCTCCAATAAGGCTACAACCAAAGAAGGGCTCTGTGCCTCGCCAAGACCTGGAAGCCAATTACTGAAAATCAAATTCAATTTACTATTTGATAAATTTGAATCTAACACAAGTTTTAATTGAATCTTAGATTTAACAATCAATTAAGAAAAATTATTCAAGCATCTCACAATACACCCATAAGGCAACCATGCTTGCTTGTACTGAGACATCTAAAACGGGTGAGATGTTAAGGACTAATAAAGTGAAAAAGATTTTTCAAAATTGTTTTCCAAAATTCTTAGAATATTTTTTTCTAAAAATCTATTTTCAAAATAGTGCTTTAACATAATAATGTTTTTATAGATTTCATGCTTGTCTGACTGCTTATATATTATACATTTTCAAAATTATATCCTTTTGAAAATTTGTTCGACCTACACAATTAGACACATGCCTCTTAGGTCAACACTAAAGTCCCTTAAGGCACTTAGATAGAGTCAAATGGTGTTGGATACAGGGGGTGTCTTATTCTTTTAAAAGATTTTTTTTTGTTTTTTTTCCAAAACCGTGCTTGAAAAATTATTATCACTTATGTTTTTTGAAAATGATTTATGCATTAAAATTATCATCATTCTAAATTATATTTTCAAAGATGGTCTCCTTGAGAATTACCACACTCAAAATATCGTTCATTCTTTTGATTTTGATTAACCCTGAAGGCACAGAGGAGGTCTACTTCATGATCTACAAGGACTCCTAGGATGTGTCAAATTTAGGGGAGTCTAAATCAAAAAATTATGTCTAACAAATATTTTTTTAAATTATTAGATGATTCTTATAATTTGAATCAAACCTTAAGACTCAGAGGAAGATCGCTTGTAGTCAACAAGCTTCCTAGGACATGGTCAAGTTTAGGGGGAGGTCAAATTAAAAGAATTATTGAACATTTCAAAATATTATGTTTTCATGTACTGTATATTCAAAATCGTTTTGAAAACATAAGTAATTTGTCTTTCAAAATACTATCGTTTTAAATCATTTTGTTTATATATATACACCATCAATTTCAAAAATTAGTTTTGGCTTATCAAATTTGTTTAATTTTGGAAATAGTACTTACTTGAATTTGGAGAATTTCTAGGACACTTAGGGAAATGCCCTTGTAGTTAACAAGGTTTCCTAGGATTGTGTCAAACTTGAAAAAAAACCAAGTCAAGTAAAATATTATGTTTTCAAAATAATATTAAAAGTTTCTTAATATGTTATGTACAATATATTTTTCAAATGTACCTATATTTTTCAAAAAAAGGGAATAATATTTTTCAAAAGTACTTATATTTTTCAAAAAAAAGGGAATAATATTTTTCAAAAGTACTTATATTTTTCAAAAAAAGGGAATAATATTTTTCAAAAGTACTTATATTTTCCAAAAAAAAGGGGGAATAATATTTTTTGAAAAGTACTTATATTTTTTTAAAAAGGGCATAATAGTTTTTCAAAGTACAGATTCTTCAAAGTACATATTTTTCAAAGTATAAACATTTCTATGTACAAACTCTTCAAAGGAAAAAATATCTTTCAAAGTACAAGTTTTTGCACAATATTTTTCAAAGTATTCTTTTAAAGTGCAAAAATCTCTAAGTGAAATATTTCGAAATGTGCATATTTTTCTAAGTAAAAATCTTTCATGTATGCAATCCTTTTTGAACATCTTTCTCAATTAAAAAATTTTTGTAAGGCAATACTTTTCTAAGTGGGAAATTTTCTAAGTTTTCTGAAAGTATAAAACATTTTTCCAAATTGCACAATACTTTTCAAAGTGTAATCTTTTTTGGTGCAATTGTTTTTTTAACTAGCTCTTTGCTATGCTTTCAAAGATTTATACATGCACTTTCAAAAGGAAATTTTTTCATTGTTGGTGCAAGTGTTTTCGTCATTTTTTTTATGTATGACAAAGGGGGAGAGTGCGCATAAGATAGAAAGTTTAAATCGCTTAAGTTAGAAATTTTAAATTTTTTTTCTCTTCCCAAAGGATCAAAATGTTTTCTCAAAAGGGAGGAGAGTGAGTTGAAGTTAGAATTTTTTTCTTCTTCTCCTAAAGGATAGAGAGCTGAAGTTAGAATTTTTTCCGAAGGATCAAAATGTATTTTCAAAACTTAAATCATTTTTTCATTTTATCCCAAGGTTTATAACTTAGCCCTTTAATCCAATCTAACTTAAGATATTGTCAAACATCAAAAAGGGGGAGATTGTTGGTGCAAGTTGCATCAATGATGTCCTCCTCTAAGTGTTTCAATGTTTAACAATATGCTTAAGTTAGTGATACATTGAACGTAGAAGGGTGAGTCAAGAAAAAGTGAACCAAAGTCCTAATTATCCTAGGCACGAAGTCCTGGTTTGAAGAATTGGGCACTAAGTCCTGATCATGGATTGGGCACTAAGTCCTGACCAAGGGTTGGGTACGAAGACCTGGTTCGAGGAATTGGGCACTAAGTCCTAGCTGATGGTTGGGCACCGAAGACCTCGTTCGAGGAATTGGGCACTAAGTCCTGGCCGAGGGTTGGGCACCAAAGTCCTGGACCTAGGGTTTGGGCATGAAGTCTTGGTTCGAGGGATTGAGCAACTTAGCTGAGTGATGACTAAGGAAAGAAGTAGAAACGGGTCGAGGTTCGGACGTCTTGAGATCCAGGAGTCTCGAAGGCTAAGTAAAAAGTGCAACCGGAGGTCCCAGGTGGCAACTGTCTCCTGAGAGGAGTAGGTGAAAGGCTCATTCCGCGGGATGGGAACTTATGAGTCGGTTCGACCTAGGGTTTCATAAGAAATCCGAAGTTAGAACCAATCTTTAAGGCTAAGGGTATATACTTGTTTGTCTTGTGTTTGTGTATCTTGCAGGCACCTAAAACTGAAGACAAAGTAGGCAAACAAACACAAAGTGGCTGAAAAATAGCTCCCGAGCGCCCCTATTGATACAGGCTCCCCCATTGATATAGGCGCCCCTATTAACTTAGGCGCCTGAATGAATCGGGCGCCTGCATCAATACAGGTGCTCAATAAGGCAGTTTTTATCAGCTCGCGAAGTTTGCGATTTAGATGAACCTTTGACCGCTTATAAGGCGCCCCATAGCATCACGGGCGCCCTAGACAAGACTATAAAAGTGGCTTCAACCCCTCAACTCAAGGCAGACATTTGAAAATCATTCTGAGCATTCCGAACGGAAGAAAAACGCTAACGACAAGGCTCTGTGACCAAGGAAGCTCCTGGAGGAAGTGTGCGACACTTTGGAATTCCAGATCGGCCGAGTCTTTGACACTTTTTGGTTTGAATTTATATTCTGCAATTATTTTTATCTATCTTTGTGATTGTAATTTTTTCACTATAAGACGGGTTTTTTCGCCTCTGGAAAGTCCGGAAAGGAGACCATTAGTGGACGGGCGTTTCCCGTGCTTTGGCCTTGGACGTACTAACCCTAGGGGGTTGAGAACCAAGTAAAAAATCCCGTGTGCAATCTGTTGTTTGTTTTGTTCGTTCTATCTATTTTCCACTGCTATTAACTCTGTATCTAGAACGAACCGAAAAGTTTATGAAGTTCCCGAAAAGTTTTTACTATCTGTAACGACCCGGAAAATTCTCTTAATATCTTCTTTAAAATAATGAGCATGTTTAGATAATTTTCTGAGGGACCTAGAAATATTAGTACGAACCTTAGTTTAGAAATCCATGATTTTCTCATTTAAATTGAGAAACTAAGTACTAATGGGCCTTATATGAGCTTTTTAGTACAATGGTTATTGGTAGATTTTGGGCAAAATTTAATATAAATTTACTTGGAATGTAATTGGAAATATTAGCATGATTATGGGTGAATTTTAGGGGAATTTTCGGAAATAATGGAAAATAAAATAAAAATAAAATAAAAATAAAGTGCATGCACCAAGGATTGAACCTTGGACCTCTTGTACTACCATGCATGCACTAACCAATTCACCTAGCAAGGGAGTTCTATGAGGGAATGAAGTGGATTTTGGTTAAGGCTTAGGAAGATGAAGAGTCATCAAGAGAAGAGACACCATGACTCTTCACTTACCCTCCTTAATGTAGCATAAAAGCATAGGGGAAGGAGTTACATTTTTCCTTTCTTCTTCCATCAAGTCATTTGCTCTTCTCTCTTTCTTCCTCCCTCTCCTAGCCGAAACCCCAAGCCCCTCTTTTCCTTTGGAAAAGTTCCACAAGAAGGCTCCATCTTCAAGACCCAAGGTTCTTGTTCAAGGTTACAAGGGCTAGAGGTGGCTAGAAGGCAACAAGGTCTTCATCCTTCTCCCAAATCTAAGGTCTAAAATCAAAATAATCTAAGGTTAGACTCCCTCACCTGTGGTATGATAGTTCCCCTTGATGTTTATCATATTATGAAGTTTTGTTTAGGTTTTATGTGGAGAAAAACCCATGAACTTGCCTTGAACTTTCGGCCACCATGTGTTTGGGTTCAAAAATGATGCTAAAAATGCCTTTCATGTTTTCTAATATGTTCTTATGATGAATATAGGTTAGAATAAGATTTGGAGAATTTTTGGAGTACCCTAGTGCTCTTAGGGTTTTCGGCCACTACCATGATCCCATGGTTAGGGTTGGATCTAACCCTTCAAGTGTATGTCTTGTATACCCTCATGATACAAGTGAGATTGAGGATGGGTTATGTGAATTTTCACATGGCATAGAGCCCCTACAAGTTTCGGCCAAGATGGATAATAGGGCAACAAGTTAGGGCTTACTTCATGTAAGGGTCCCAATGGCTCCTATGGTATGGTATGGAAGGTGTTAGGTGTTTAATTGAAATTTTTATGAATTCTCCATGGACCCATGGTCCATATATGTTTCGGCCAACCCTAGGAAGAAGGGCTAGGAGTTAGGGTTAACCCTAAGCATGAACCCTAATAGCTTCCTATTGTAACACCCAATAAATTTCTGGTATTATTAGGGATTTTTAGGAATTTTTCTAGCATTTTTCGGATTAAAAATAAAAAGGAAAAAATTAAGGGGTCGGGTGGGGATTGATCCCGCGACCACAGGGAGAAGCAAAGCCTTAAGGGCAGCCAAGTAACCAGCTGGGCTAGGGTATCAAGCACAGAAAAGAATGAAACGAAATAATGTTATAGTTGATTTAGGCCGTTTCATGAAGAGGTATTTAAACTTCCACTTAAGTTGTGTTAAGACCCCTTTTAGGGTTTGGGGAGGCCGCGCGAGCAAAGGGAGGAGGCTGCGAAAATAGGGAGAAAGGGGGAGTTTTCTTCCTCCTTCTTCTTCCTCTTGAAGTAGAAGACCTAGGGCTTCTTCCCTAGGACCAAGGGTGAAGTTTTCTTGCAAAGGAAGAGGAAAAGAGCCTTACACTAGAAATTTCGAGATACTTAGTGAGTTTTCTTCAAAAAAGGGTAAGTAAATCACTTACCTGCAATAGGAGTAGCTTCGCATGTAGTTTTCTCATTGTAGAACCTTGATTTTGTGATTTATGTGCATGCTTGGAGAATCGGGCTTATTGTGTGATTAAGTTTCTCAAGAATACATGTTTTTAATCATAGAACTTGAATTGGAGTAGATTTTTATATATGTGATCTAAGGATGGAAGACCAAGTTCTTGAAAAGTCCCAAAAATTGAGTTTTGGGTTAAGGGCACGCAAGGTGCTCGATGAAAGTTCCAAGTAAGAAAGGTAAGGTTTTGTAGTGCAAAGATTTATGTAAAAAGAAAGATAGCTTGATGAGTATAAGCATTATGAATAAGAAAGTATTTTACTTTTGTAAAGTGACATGTACCGGGCAAAAGAGAGGCCCACAGAAAGTTAGAAAGAAGCTCTAATAGGGTGCGGTGGCTAGCTACCCCGAAACCTATATGGGATGCGCGCATTGGTACATTGATACCATGGTACAGTGTCAAGGCCTATGAAAGTTGATTATTATTTTGAAGTATATGAGTATATGAAAGTGTTTCAATTTCCAAAAGTGCATGTTTTGTTATGTATGATAACATGGTTATGTTATAAGCATGTTAAAGGGAAAGAGCAAAGAAGTTGTGTTTTAAAGTATGAAAATGTATCATTAGTAAGTTTCAAAAGAAATTATGAGCATGTTAGATTTGCCAATGTTTTAGTGCTAGTAAATGTTTTTAAGTATGATTGAGCATGATAAGTATATGAAAGTTTCCATGTGTAAGTATTTCAAAGTGCATGTGTTTTGAAGCAAGCATTATTTGAAAAGAGCATGTTTAACCCTTATCGTTGGATTTGTGAGTTAGGATTTACTTACTAAGCATTTTGCTTATTAGTTGCATTTTCCTTCTATTGCAGATAAAGGTAAAGAAAAAGCATAAGTTAAGGAGGCGAAGGGACTTGCTTTGATGTTCAGTGGCGGCGGAACCGTGGGAGAGATCTTTGGGCTAAGTCTTGTAGAACATGTGTTTTGGTGTTTTGAAGTGGTAGAATGAATGACCTTGTTTAAACTACGCATAGAGGTTAAGTTTGGTACAAACTCTAAAGTGTTTTGCTTATATTTTGATAGTTTTGTTAAATCTCGCAAAGATCCTAATTTCAAGTTAATGGATTCGTTTTGAGTTGCTAAAATATTTATAAAACTAGTGTAGAGTATAGAAATGGAGTTATGCCTTTGTATACATTGGAGGTATGTGAATTGTGGACTTTTGAAACAAGTTCTCAGGTCTGAAATGCAGGTTTTCAGCCGTGCCAGTCGACTGGTTCAGAACCAGTCGACTGCCCTATCGAGCAGTAGCTTCTGTTCGATGCACCAGTTGACTGCCAAGAGGCCAGTCGACTGGTGCCGCGCCCAGAAACTTGCTGTGGACGATACCATGCGACTGGCTATATAGCAGTCGACTGGTACCATTGAAAAGAAGTGCTATAGAGCAGCTGGTTAGTGCTTTAGTGTTACAACTAAGAGGGCTAGGGGTCAAATCCTTGCAAAGCAAATAAAATGAAAGTTGTTTTGTTTTTTTTTTTTGAAAAAAAAGTGAAAGAAGAGAAAAAAAAAAATTTCATAGCAAGTTAAAGGAAGTCCAGTAGTTACAACCTATGGCTAAGAATAAGGTAAAGGTTAAGTAAAAGTGAATGTGGCGCCTGCCTTATGTTAGTGGTAGAGAAGGCGGGTCGTCACAGAGTGGTATCAGAGCAAAAGGTTCCACCCTTCCGCCACACTGACATCAAGCATCAATCCTACCGCCTGCCAAGTAAGAAGTTCATATGTTATAGTTTTGCATGCTTTTCATTATTGACTGCTAGTATCAGTAAGTGCATGATGAAGAAGTTCCTATGTTATAGTTTTGCATGCTTTTCATTATTGATTGCTAGTATCAGTAAGTGCATGAGGATAAGAAAGTATGTTAGTATTATTGCATGCTAATATGTGCATGGAGATAATGAAGTAAGTTAGTAAGAGATAACGAGCTTTTGTTTCCTTTACACTATAGAGTAAGAGAATGCCAAGAGAACGTCCTTCATGTTGTGATCTTAGTATAGCAAGTCCAAGGTCTTGATTTGCCCAAAAGCAAGTTTTGGGATTATGGCACGCAAGGTGCTTGATAAAAGTTTTGAGTAAGACCAAGGTCTTACTAAGCCCTAGAACGAGTTCTAGGACTAAGAAATGAGATAAGAATCAAGACCAAGGTCTTGTTATATTCTAAAGAAAGTTTGGAAACATTACCATTAAGTGTTAAGTTATACATTTGAGGGCGTCCTAGAAAGGCCCAAAACAAGGAGCAAGCTCCTAGAGGGCAAGAGGCAACAGAGTCAGTACCCCCACCAAATCACTTAGACGTGGTGGCTCAGTTACAGAGACAGTTAGCAGAACAACAGCAAGTCATTGCCACCTTGATGGCTAACCAGCAGGCCACTAATCAGCAGTGTTGGGACCGGGTGCATGTCGACAAGGATACGAGTTCATAAAATTTAAAATTTTTACGTGCAGCGGAAGAGTTTGCATAAAATAATTTCCTAAATTATTTTAACTTCGTATCTAGCATGCAACCTTATAGTGTATCGACATAATCATGCAATAATATTTTGCGAAAAAGTAAACTAATTTACTTTTATACCTCGCGTAACTTGAAGAAAGGGACGAGATCCAACCGTAGCGTCCCTTGGAAGCTCCGCCTCTATTCGCGTCCACGCCGAGTTCTCTTCGGGATGACTTCACAAAGTCACGAGTTTTGTGCCGACGAGAACTACTAGATTCTCGGAAGGCACAACTAGAAGGACAAGAGAAAAATTAGAAAAACTAACCAACGAAGTAACGGAATCGAATTCCGAGAAGAGAGGAGTCGCTATCCGCTTCTTCTTCTTCTTGTTCGGGTTCTCCTTCTTCTTGGTTGCTCACGCCAACTTCTCTTGGAGTTGATAGGGTGCGCCGGCCCTAGCAACCAAAGGGGGAGCCGGCCCTAACTCAATGAAGGGCGCCGGCCCTAGGCTAGAGAAGGAGAGGGAGAGGAGAAGAGAGAGAGAGGGAGAACTCTAATTAATCTCTTGATTAATTGATTGATGTTTTGAATAAAGGGCTAGCCTTTGGGTCCTTTATATAGTAGCAACTCTTTGCTAAGTCTCCCTCTAAACGGAATTAGTTATAAGAAATTTATCCTATAAATTTTCTTAACTAATTATTCCGTTTAAACCAAGTTTTATTATAAACTAATTTATAATAAAACTAATTCTTCTTCTCTTTAAATTATGGAATAAATTTTATAAGAAATTTATAAACTTTCTTATTATGGAAAAATCAATTCATAATTGATTTTATAAAATTAAAATAAACCATTCATGGATTATTTTAATCTTCCATAAAAGAATAAATTTCTATAAATTTTATTTATATAAATTTCTTTATACAAATTTATTTATCCATAATTTATAAAACAAATCACACTAGATTTATTTTATTAATTAAACCAAAATAAACTTGGTTTATTCTCCTTCATTGGCCGGCCACCCAAAGAGGGTTAACACCCTCTTTGGCCGGCCCAAACCGACCCGAACCGTCGCGAATTAAACTCATTTAATTCGCCCAAAAAGCCTCAAAAGACTTAGCCATTTTTAGCTTCCATTGCGCCTCTGATTAACTCAGATTCGACTCGTTTCTCTTGATCGGAAAATCCAATTTTCAACTCGTTTTAAATCCCTCGGATTACTCGTATTGCGTGTGACTAAATAGGCTTTCGATTTATGTTGGCCGTCTATAATTAACCCATTAATTATAGAACGATCATGAGTGGCACCTAGTAGTACATCATGATCCCCAATTAATCGAAAGATCAACGGTTTGACCCCAGAAGAAATTATTCTGAAACCCTTCAGCAGCTCTAATGAATCGTGCCTCATTCCCTTCACCACCTTATACCCACTTGGTTCAGGACACGGTCTATGGTGTCAGTCCCCACTAGGCTGACTACGTCACACCTAGCCCAAGTAGTGTCTTCCTCGTCCTTTGGATTTCTAATTACTCTCATGTATTTAAGAGACTCGCACTCTTAACATGATATGCTCTGGCCAGAGGCTTTGAGTAACAATCCGACGATAGTCCTGGGTATACATCTCCTCGCAAGGAGTGGTGAATCCTTTTAGGCTGTTCAAACATCTTCGGGCACTTCGGCTTATACCCGATCATCCTGGGTCCACACCTCCTTGGAGATGCTTGCTTAAGATGTCAAAGTATAAGTCTCCATGACCAAGATGACTTGAACACCGCAAGTCAAAGGAACATCGCACTTAAGCTGCAGTAAGATCTTCATTGACATATCTACATGTAGATTCCCATATGAAGTCTTACAGCCAGTCACTCCAATGAACTAGTTCCCTTAACTAGCATCCATGTTTATCTCCGGACATCCCAATGTCACCAGCTAGTGAGAATCAGCTGATTAGAGAATAACCCATGCTAGTCTCAACAGAATTGATAGTGTCCGTTTTTATCAATTCATCGACTAGGGATAATTTCAATACTTCACAATTGCACATTAGAGATAATCACTAGTTGTGATCCCATCACAAATTCTCTTATGCTGTGAGTTGTATTGCGGACATTCAGTAGATGAGTTTAAGATCCCAATCAAATACACAAAACATGTATACTCAAATAGTGAATTATCATTTATTAAAATAAATGTTTACATCATAAGGCGATTGCCTTAGGACACTTCTCTCATATCACTAACAAACTCCCACTTGGCCTAATGCCAATCGCTACGGTATCCAATACCATAGGCTCTAACATGACCCTCAAACTTGTTTTGAGGCAAGGCCTTAGTTAAAGGATCCGCTATATTCCTTTCAGTGGGAACTCTCTCAATTTGTATGTCATTCCTACTTATAATCTCTCTGATCAGATGATAGCGTCGAAGCACGTGTTTGGATCGCTGATGAGACCTTGGTTCCTTCGCTTGTGCAATAGCTCCATTGTTGTCGCAGTATACCGGCACTGCTTCATCAATGGTTGGAACCACGCCAAGTTCGGAGACAAACTTCTTGATCCAGACTGCTTCCTTTGCTGCTTCCGAAGCTGCGATATATTCCGCTTCCGTGGTAGAATCCGCTACGGTGTCTTGTTTGGAACTCTTCCAACTTACAGCGCCTCCGTTCAAAGTAAATATGTATCCAGACTGCGATTTGGAGTCATCCTTATCTGTCTGGAAACTGGCATCTGTATACCCACGTATTTTCAAATCTCCTTCTCCATATATTAGAAATACATCCTTAGTTCTTCTTAAGTACTTAAGGATTGTCTTAACAGCCGCCCAATGATCCATTCCTGGATCAGATTGGTATCTGCTCGTGACGCTCAGAGCATACGATACATCGGGCCTAGTACATAACATAGCATACATGATAGATCCTATTGCGGATGCATAGGGAATCTTATTCATGCTAATCCTCTCGTCTTCTGTGCGCGGACACATAGACTTCGAAAGGTTGATCCCATGCCTGATGGGAAGGTAACCCTTCTTGGATTCCGACATGCTAAACCTTTTTAGCACTCGGTCTATATATGTAGACTGCGAAAGACCAAGCAACCGTTTTGATCTATCTCTATAGATCCTAATCCCAAGGATATAGGTTGCTTCTCCCAGGTCTTTCATGGAGAAAGTTTTGGACAACCAAATCTTAACTGTCTGTAAAACTGATATATCGTTTCCTATAAGTAAGATGTCATCGACATATAATACTAGGAATACGACTGCACTCCCACTAACCTTCTTGTACACACAAGGTTCGTCAGGATTTTGTGAGAAATCAAACTCTTTGATTGTCTCATCAAAACGGATATTCCAGCTCCTTGATGTTTGCTTCAATCCATATATGGATCGTCAAAGCTTGCATACCTTGGTTTTATCAACCGATGTGAAACCTTCAGGCTGTATCATGTATACATCCTCAAGCAGGTTTCCGTTAAGGAAAGCTGTTTTCACATCTATTTGCCATATCTCATAATCATAATGAGCTGCTATGGCTAGGAGCATCCGAATGGATTTAAGCATAGCTACTGGCGAATAGGTTTCGTCATAATCAATTCCTTGTTTCTGACGATATCCTTTTGCCACTAATCTAGCCTTAAAGGTAACAACATTACCTTCCATGTCGGTTTTCTTTTTGAAAACCCACTTGCACCCTATGGGCTTAATCCCTTCAGGTGGGTTAACCAAGTCCCATACTTGATTTTCGTACATGGAATCTATTTCCGACTTCATGGCTTCAAGCCATTTGTCCCTTTCTGAATTTTTCAGAACATCTTCGTAACTGATAGGTTCGTCATCGCCAATGAGCAACACGTCGTTCGATTCACTTACGAGAAATCCGTATCTCTCTGGAATGTTGCGTGTCCTATCAGACCTACGAAGAGGTGGTGTAGTTTTAGGTTCAACTGATAGCTCATCATTATGAATTATCGGTTGTGGGCCTAGACTCGGTGTCTCTTTAATGTCTATTGGAGTTTCTTGAACTTCATCAAGTTCAATGCCACTCCCACTGTTTTCTTGTAAAAGAAATTCTTTTTCTAGAAATACAGCATGCCTTGAAACAAACACCTTTTGTTCCAAGGGATGATAGAATTGGTAACCCTTCGTTTCCTTAGGGTATCCAATAAATAGACATTTATCAGACTTAGCATCCAATTTGTCTGATATGACCCGCTTCACATTAAGCANACCTGTCTCACAAAAACCTTAAGGTTAACGTGATTGAAAACCCTAGACTGGGGTGAGACAGACTAGGAAGTGAAACTCAATCTAAGCTATCCCTAACTCAAGTTGGATCCAAATCATCAAAAATTCTTTATGTGTAGGAACATAAAGATTTGGACCAATGGATGTTAGATAGCGGGTGCTCCAGACATATGACTGGGGACAAATTGAAGTTCACCAAACTCAAGTTCAAAAACCTGGGCTCAGTAGCATTTGGTAACAATGCCACACTCAAGGTAATTGGGTCAGGTAATATTGAACTTAAATCCAATTTCATTATTAAGAAAGTTCTATTAGTAGAAAACTTTAATTTTAACTTACTTAGCATAAGTCAGTTATGTGACTCTGGTTATTTAGTTACGTTCAACAATTCTAACTGCCTAATTAGAAATGCACAAGACTCAGAAATCTTGCTTAAGGGCACTAGGAAAAACAATGTATATACTATAAATCTTCCCCTTATAACCAAATGCATGTTAACACAGTTAGAACAATCAAAACTCTGGCATAGGAGATTAGGTCATACCAATCTAAGAACTATCTCAAAAATTACCCAACTTGGCTTAGTAAAGGGTGTTCCTAAAATTAAGAGTAATGAAAGCCTAATATGTGAATCCTGTAATCAAGGCAAACAAACCAAGTCTAGTCACAAATTGATCCAATCTGATCAAACCCAAACCACACTTGAGCTCCTACACCTTGACCTTTTTGATTCACATGGAGCCAAGTCACTAAGTGGAAACCGGTACTGCTTAGTGATAATTGATGACTACTCTAGGTTCACCTGGGTTAGGTTTCTAAAGACCAAAGATGAAACCCTGAACCTATTTAACAACTTTTGCAAATTGATTGAAAATCAAAATGATACCAAAATAAAAAGACTTAGGTCTGACCACGGGGGAGAATTCGAGAATCAAAGATTCGAAGAATTCTGCAAAGTAAATGGATATAAACACGAATTTTCGTGTCCTAGAACCCCCCAACAAAATGGCATAGTAGAAAGGAAGAATAGAACCCTACAGGAAGCTGCTAGGGCTATGCTTAATGAATTTGACCTACCCAACCACTATTGGGCAGAAGCAATTAGCACAGCTTGCTATATCCAAAATAGGACTCTGCTTAATAAAAGGTTAAGTAAAACACCCTATGAACTTTACTACCACAGACTTCCAAACCTACACTATCTTAGAGTCTTTGGATGCAAAGTCCATATTCTCAATACCAAGAACTATCTTGGAAAATTCCAATCCAAGTCAAACCCAGGTATCTTTTTAGGGTACTCTACAACAAGTAGAGCTTATAGAGTCTACAACAAAATAACTAAGAAAATTGAAGAAACAACCAACTTAATATTTGATGAAGAAACGAACCCAAAATCTGACAATTCTGACTTAGCTTCACCAAATACTGATCAAGAAGATAACTCTGAAACCCTAACTGAACCCTTTAATGACTTAACAATTGAACCAAATTCTGAATCAGTTGAAACAACCAATGAACCTAGGATTGAACCTATTGGACCAGCTGGACCTGAAGCTGAGCCAAGTACTAGACAAACCAAGAAACCCAGACTTAGTCACCCAACTGATCAGATTGTAGGTGATCCAACCTTAGGAGTCAGAACTAGAGCTTCCTATAGAAATCTCAGTCAAATAGCCATGATTTCAAAGATTGAACCTAAGACTATTGAGGAAGCCCTACCTGATCCTGACTGGATCTTAGCCATGCAAGAAGAGTTAGCCCAATTTGAGAGAAACCAAGTCTGGGAGTTAGTACCTAAACCTAAGGGAAAATCCGTAATTGACACTAAGTGGGTATTTAGGAATAAGTTAAACGACCAAGGTGAAATAGTCCGAAATAAAGCCCGCTTAGTAGCTAAGGGATTCAGCCAAATAGAAGGATTGGATTATGATGAAACCTTTGCCCCTGTAGCTAGACTTGAGTCGATTAGGATGTTACTAGCCTTTGCATCCCATAAAGGATTTAAATTATACCAAATGGATGTAAAGTCAGCCTTCTTAAATGGGCTTATTAAGGAAGAAGTTTATGTAGGACAACCCCCAGGATTTGAGGATATAGAAAAACCCGATCATGTCTACAAACTTAGTAAAGCCCTTTATGGACTAAAACAAGCTCCCAGGGCTTGGTATGAAAGATTATCCAATTACCTGATCTCTAAAGAATTCAAACAAGGTCAAATTGACCCAACCTTGTTTGTTAAAATTTTAGAAAAAGATATATTTGTTGCCCAAATTTACGTAGATGATATAATATTTGGATCAACTAATTCTAAATTTCTAAAAGAATTTGTAACAATTATGGAAAGTGAATTTGAAATGAGTTTAGTTGGGGAACTCAACTTTTTCTTAGGGTTACAAATCAAACAAACTAAAGATGGAAATTATGTACATCAATCTAAATATGCTAAAGAACTAATTAAGAAATTTAAAATGGATAACTCTAAAAGTATAAGTACCCCAATGGCCACAAATGTAAAAATAGATAGTGACCCTGAGGGTAAACCAGTAGACCTAAAATTTTACAGAAGTATGATAGGAAGTCTACTATACCTTACAGCCAGCAGACCTGATATACTCTTTTCAGTAGGGATGTGTGCTAGGTACCAAACATGTGCTAAGGAAACTCACTTAGCAGCCTTAAAAAGAGTCTTAAGATACATTAAGGGCACCCTAAATGTAGGGATTTGGTACCCTAGGACTTCATCCTTTAAGTTATCAGGATACTCTGATTCTGACTATGCTGGTTGTAAATTAGATAGAAAAAGTACAAGTGGAAGCTGTCAACTTTTAGGAAACAGTTTAGTAAGTTGGTGCAGTAGAAAGCAACACTGTGTTGCTTTATCAACAACTGAAGCTGAATATGTAGCCTTAGGAGAGTGTGTAGCTCAACTCCTATGGATGATGCATACTCTTAAGGACTTTCAACTAGACTACAATCAGACCCAAGTCAACATTGACAATATTAGCTCAATTAACTTGACCAAAAACCCAATACAACACTCTAGAACCAAACACATAGAAGTAAAACATCACTTTGTAAGAGATCACGTAGCTAGGGGTGAAATAGTCCTTAAGCATGTAGACTCCAAGTCCAACCTAGCAGACATATTCACTAAACCCCTACCTGAATCTGAGTTTAGCTCACTAAGAAGGCAGTTAGGGTTATGCTTAGTAGAATAGAATCATTCGGTTTTTGACTTCTGATTTTGAATTTAAAATGTCTTTTAAAAAAAAAGAATATTACTTTAACTTTAAAAAGTTTTTTTCTCTTAGTTTTATTTCAAAAAACCTACCCCCTTCAAAACTAGGGCCTCTTTTCGAAATGGAATTAGCCTAGGCTCTAACCCTAGAATTGAATGCACCTATAGACTTAGAAGCCAGCATCTCACAAAACACCTTAGGATACTTTTGATTGATAACCTAGAAAGGGTTGAGATGCTTAGGTCTTTGCCTCAATTCAAGATGCTTTAAGTCAGTGCATCGGCAGCAATTGGGGCACTAAATGAACAGCAATCAGGTCAAGTGTCAAGTTTAGACAATCTAACTTGAACAATGCACTTAACTTGACTAACTCTAGCAAAAGCTACTGTTTATAACAGTTAGTAAGTAGCTAAATGGGTTAGACAGGTCCCTAAAAGATTTAACCAGACTTAGGTCTTGCTTTGATTCAGTACAGCAAATGCTTTATTATTGCAAATATCCTTTTGTGCATTTTGTTTGATATATGTCAAAGGGGGAGAGTTGGAAAGGAAACAGGGAACAAAAATGTTTTTCCAAATTTCTATTATTTTTTTGCTCTGAATTGCTATTAAGTTTTTTAAAAAAATATTCTCTGAAAAGCTTTTTCTAAAGTCTGAAATTTTTTTTCCAAATCCTGAAAAATTTTCTAAATCAAAAAATTTTTTTCCCAAGTCTCAATTTTTTTTAAACTGAAAAACTCTAAAGTTTAAAAAGTTTTCCTAAAACTCAAAATTTGCGAAAATGGGAAAACTTCTTCAAACTTAGAATATTTTTCTTGAAAAACTCAGTCAATACTTAGAAAGTTTTTCGATAATAAAATTTTTCTAAGTATTTAAAGTAAAACCACCTACTTTTGAAAAACCTAGGGGGAGATTACTTCCAGGGGGAGGGAATCCAACTTAGGATTTCAATTTCAGCATTCTTTTTCCCTTAACTTTTTGAACTAGGTTGCCATATATCAAAAAGGGGGAGATTGTTGGTGCAGTATGCACCCAAGTCAAACCTGTGTTTTGATATTGGCAAAAAGGTTCAAAAGTTAAGGGTTAATGGTTGTCTAACGAGTTTCTTGAGTGTACAGGAAAAGCCCTAGCAAAGGACTGCTAGGCACTGGCGAAGGACTGCCAGACAGGACAAGCCCTAGCAAAGGACTGCTAGGCACTGGCGAAGGACTGCCAGACAGGACAAGCCCTAGCGAAGGAATGCTAGGCACTGGCGAAGGGCTGCCAGAAGAAAAAACCTAGCGAAGGGCTGCTAGGCACCAAGCGAAGGGAAGCTTGGTAACTCAAGACCTGGCGAAGGACTGCTGGGCAAAAGTCCAACTGGAGGATCCGGTTGGCACCAGGTAAAACTCTCCCGAGAGGAGTAGGTGAGGACGCGTTCCCCTCGAGGGAACATTAGGCGTCGGTTCGACCTAGGGCTCCATTTTGGAGACCCAAAGTCAGAACCAAGACAGCTAAGGCTGTGAAAAATCAACTTAGTATTTGCTATTTTGGACTAACCCTGGATGCAGGACCGAAGGACTGTGTTTCTGCAGCTCAGAGGGCCTCAAAGGAGTGAGGCCGCAGCTGAGCAGGGCGCCCCGGATGTGTCGGGCGCCCCAGAGTCAACCCAAAGTCAGCAGAGAAGTAAACCTCCGACAGCACCGCGTTGGGGGGCACCTCGCGCATGTCGGGCGCCCCTCTTGTCGCGGGCGCCGCGCAAATCGGGCACCGCGCAGATCGGGCGCCCCGCGTGTCTCGGGCGCCCACTGTGCCACGCCACTGAAGGCGGCTGCAGCTCACCCTCGCGAAGCCTCGGTGATAAAGTTTGACCGGTCAATCGGGTGCCCCGTGCGCGTCGGGCGCCCCAGTCAACTGTTATCCCGAAGTCGAAGCGATCAGTCACGACCGAGAGCACGCCGTATCAGAAGCCACGTGGAGGGCGCCCCGAGCATGTCGGGCGCCCCCTGCCCTATATAAAGAGGGCCTCGACCCTCTTCAAAGAACAACAATTGCTTCGACGTTTCCACGCTCTTCTGCTCTCGTGCTCTGCTCCAGAAACTGCCCAACTTGAGCCGACGACGTCCCGCTGCCCCGAAATCATCGATCTACTCCGGACGTCGGTAAAAGAAGAGAAATTCTTTCCTGTATAAGTTTACTGCACTCACTCTATATTCAAATTGTAAACTGTTTTTGCGCCAAATATAGAATTGCCCAAAGTAAACGGTCAACGACCGTGGGCCTTGGAGTAGGAGTCGACCCAGGCTCCGAACCAAGTAAACCTGCTGTGTTTGCGTTGTTGTGTTCTCTTTTATTTCCGCTGCGCACCCGCTCTTTTTAAATCCGAACGAATTGCGACATTCACCCCCCCCCCCTCTCTCGCATTTCTCGATCCAACACATACTTGCATATCCTAATCATAACTATCGTTCATACTTGCATATCCTAAATCATAAAACATCTTACTATAAGATTTGTAAAGAGGTACTTACTTGGAAGCGGCAGGAAGAGGGCTTGATGTGTGTGTAGTGAGATGGTTACTGCTCTGATACCAACCTGTAACGCCCGCTTTTTTTTTCCTAAAGCAGCGTTATGCTAACATACTTAAGGCATGTAACATCATACTGCAGCGGAATAACTTTAACTTATACATGCCCTGTTACCATTCTTAACTTAATGACCTAGGAACCTTAGCATATTAACTTTGAACTTAAGCATCATATCATATCATGTCGTACGTAACATCATATCACAAGGTTCCACAGGTCATTATTCAAACATATAAGTAACCAAGGTGAAGTTCTAGCATAAACAGTAAACATAAAGTTTCCTGGGCCAAGTCACTACTACACATATGCGTTCTTGCCCTCCTGCTGCTTCCATCATTGTCCCCTTGAATGATCTGCGGTATAAGGAAATAAGACTATAAGCACACAGGCTTAGTAAGACTCTTTCCTACTCACAAAACCATTCATCATTCATCATCTCATAATGAGCACATAAAACATTAACATACTTGGTGCTCTACTTGGAACATAACATCTTACATCACTTATCGTATACATAGCATGACATGAACATAAACATAGTAAACCTTCTAAGCATGACATGATACATGGCATAAACATAAACATGATGAACATAGACATGATAAACATAATACTTGGCATGAACATAAACATAGTAAACCTTCTAAGCATGACATGATACATGGCATAAACATAAACATGATGAACATAGACATGATAAACATAATACTTGGCATGAACATAAACATAGTAGACATTCTAAGCATTGCATAATTCATGGCATAAATCATAAACATAGTAGCATGACATAATTCATGGCATCAATCATAAACATAGTAGAATGGCATAATTCATGGCATAACTCATAAACATAGTAGACATGGCATAATTCATGGCATAACTCATAAACATAGTAGACATTCTAAGCATGGCATTATTCATGGCATAAATCATAAACATAGTGAACATTCTAAGCATGACATTATTCATGGCATAAATCATAAACATAGTGAACATTCTAAGCATGACGTAATTCCTATCATAGCATATGAACATCTTCCTAACATAATCATGGCATAAATCATTCATTCTCATGCATACTTCTTAACATGAACGTAAGCATATCATCTTATCAACATAGCATAATGCATAACATGAATGGATGCATGAGTGGAATGCATATACATAAGGGATGCTTAACTTTTAAAACATACTTTTAATTTGCTTAAACATAATCATCATAACATCATTTGGGGTCCCCGGCTTGTACCACATACATACATCATAGCGCGCATCCCTAGCAAGTCCGAGGTCGCGAGCCCCAACCTACTAGGGTAAGGACAGCATAGTCGGTAGTCCCCGAACCGAGGCGTTCTTAAGGTGCCCATCCCTGTTGCACAACTCTGGTAGTGCCAGAACCGTGGACAGCTTCGGTAGTCCAAAACCGGGGCATTCTTAAGGTGCCCATCCCTTGGACCCATACTTCGGTCCGGTACAAGCCCATACATAAAGTAAAATACTTTTCATGTGTCATCATTCATAAGACATTCATGGCATCTTTAACATAACATGACTTGTTACAGCCCGGCCCATTTACCGGTCCTCACGACCGTCGTACCGTCGACCATCAACCGTGCCGTTTAGCATATTTATGCCTTAACGACATAAGCATCATCTTTCATTCATTCATCATACTTAACTTCATTCATCATTTTCATTCTTAGACATGGCATATGTACACCTCATTCATAGAGCATGGCATACATTCGTATTATCCTAAAACATGGCATATCATTCATAAACATGGCATATCATTCGTAAACATGGCATATCATTCATAAACATGGCATATCATTCATAAACATGTAACATAGCATTGGGTAAAGGAACCACCATACATTATTTATGAGACCATAGGAAGTCATTGGGCTCATGATTAGGGTTAACCCTAACCTTTAGGCCACTTTCCTAGGGCTGGCTGAAACTTATAAGGCCATGGGGAGTATGGAAAAATTCCCTTAAAATCCTCAATCAATCATAAAACACAAATCACATCTTACCATAGGGTCATTGGGACCCTTACTTGAAATAAATCATAACTTTTACCCTATTAACCCTTCTTGGCCGAAACTTGTGGAGTCCCAAGGCCATGTGAAAATTCACATAATCACCTTCCATCATCCTTATATCATGGCAACACATAAACATATGCTTGAAGTTAAAGACTCAACCCTAACCCTTGGGTCCATGGGGTTGGCCGAACCATATGGGGCCTCTAGGGTACCCCAAAAATTCCCAAAAATTATACTTAACCTCTACACATCATAAGGGAACATTAAATAACATTATCAAGATTTTTGGCATAATTATAGACCTTTAAATCATTGTGGCCGAAACCCTTAAACTCAGGGTTCTTAGTTTTTGTTTCTTTCATGTTGGCCGAAACCCTAGGGTGTCCTAGGGTACTCCAAAAATTACCAAAAATTATACTTAACCTCTACACATCATAAGGGAACATTAAATAACATTATCATGATTTTTAGCATAATTATAGACCTTTAAAACCTGGTGGCCGAAACCCTTAAACTCAGGGTTCTTAGTTTTTGTTTCTTTCATGTTGGCCGAAACCCTAGGGTGTCCTAGGGTACTCCAAAAATTCCCAAAAATTATACTTAACCTCTACACATCATAAGGGAACATTAAATAACATTATCATGATTTTTAGCCTAATTATAGACCTTTAAAACATGGTGGCCGAAACCCTTAAACTCAGGGTTCTTAGTTTTTCTTTCCTTTCAACTTCAAATCCAAAAACTAACCAATATATCATGCTAAAAATCATAAAAATCATAGGGAACTATTATACCACAGGTGAGGGAGTCTTACATTGGGGTTCTTGATTTTTTGAACCTTGGAAGAGAAGAAAATGGTAAGATCTTTGGACCCTTGAACACCCTTGTCCTTGTATCCTTGGAAGAGACTTTAGATCTAGGAGATGGAACCTTGGTGGAAGCTTTTCCAAGGGGAAAACCCTCTAGGAGTGGTCGGCTAGAATGAGGGAGGAAGAGAGGAGGAAATGCAATTGAAAGAAGAGAGAATGAAACTCCCAAACCCCCCTATTTATCATTCATTAAAGAGGTAAATGAAGAGTCTCTCCATGACTCTTCATCTTCTTCTTAATCTTAACCTATTTCCATTTCATTTCCTCATAGAAATCCCTTGCTAGGTTAGTTGGTTAAGGCTTACATGGTTGTACAAGAGGTCCAAGGTTCAATCTTTGGCTCATGCACCTTTATTTTTATTTTATTTTTATTTCATTTATTTTATTATTTTTATTTCCTAAATTCTGAAAATCCCCCTAAAATCACCCATAATTATGCCAATATTCCTAAATAAAATTCTTTTATATTTATATTAATTTTACCTAATTAATACCCATTTTTGGAGCCCATTTAAAGCTCATTAGTATCTAATTTCTCCATTAAAATGGAAAAATTAGGCTAAGACTTACCCATAATCATGCTAATATGCCTAATTAAATCCTATTTATATTTATACTAATTATTACCCAAATCCACCTATAATCATGGTACTAAAAAGCCCACATAAAGCCCATTAGTACTTTGTTTTCTCAATTTAAATGAGAAAACATGGATTTTCTAGGCCAAAGTTCTCCTTAATATTTCTAGGTCCCTTGGAAAATTATTTAAACATGCTTAATATTTTAAGAAAATATTAAGAGAATTTTTCGGGTCGTTACAAAAGTAAATAAAATATACTAATCTACTGGGTAGAGTTTATCTAATGTCAACCAAACCCTAGATAGGTCAAATGATAGTTCACGCACACATGCTTAATATTTTATTTTTATTTCATTTATTTTATTATTTTTATTTCCTAAATTCTGAAAATCCCCCTAAAATCACCCATAATTATGCCAATATTCCTAAATAAAATTCTTTTATATTTATATTAATTTTACCTAATTTATATTAATTTTACCTAATTAATACCCATTTTTGGAGCCCATTTAAAGCTCATTAGTACCTAATTTCTCCATTAAAATGGAAAAATTAGGCTAAGACTTACCTATAATCATGCTAATATGCCTAATTAAATCCTATTTATATTTATACTAATTATTACCGAAATCCACCTATAATCATGGTACTAAAAAGCCCACATAAAGCCCATTAGTACTTTGTTTTCTCAATTTAAATGAGAAAACATGGATTTTCTAGGCCAAAATTCTCCTTAATATTTCTAGGTCCCTTGGAAAATTATTTAAACATGCTTAATATTTTAAGAAAATATTAAGAGAATTTTCCGGGTCGTTACAAAAGTAAATAAAATGTACTAATCTACTGGGTAGAGTTTATCTAATGTCAACCAAACCCTAGATAGGTCAAATGATAGTTCACGCATACAAGTGGTACTATTTAGATCAGAAGTCAAGAGATGAGACTGTATAACTGAACAATTTGAATTACTACTCAAAGGTCAAGCATGAATAAGTATTAAGCAGGAAAACAAAATGAATAGATTTAAGGTAAATCGACCTACTCAGATAAACAAACAACCATGCATTTAAAGATAAACAGAACTATAGAAATAAGTAAGAAGTACCCGCCTTTAATGTCGTATACGTATCCAAGAGAACTTACCACGCACGAATCCAAATCAGCGTCCTGTATCAAAGGGCATATCCTTAGCTATTTACACAAATAGTAATAGCTAACAATTAAACCGTATTAAGATTAACCCTAGTTGTAACGATCCTTAGTTAATCTAGTTGATGGTTAACATCGATTAATCACTATTCTTTGATTAATTTTGATCAAATCCCCTCATCATTCCTAATCTAATACATCTAAAGATTAGATTAGGTTCCATCCAATATGGGATTACTAATCTTATCCATACTTGTGTTAAATTTGGTCTAGCACATTATTAACCCCAAGTGAGTTAATTAGCACTTTATCAACCCAATTAAACTTATTTGCGTGTTTCCATTATCCAATCACAGAACTTCCTCCAACATAAATCCTATATACATTCCCTCTTTTATCATATTCCCAAATGAATGTAAGGGCAGAATTATTAAACACGTATGGGGATCAAAATGATCTATGCTACTCATAACCTAACCTTCAACATCAACCAAGACAAATCTACCCACCCATATTTGAACTGTACAGGCAATGAATAAAAAAAACACCACATGTTCGTCCAAATTGAAGACATCACCTAACTATACAAATACTCCCCTGTAATGCGAAGTTTATTTTTTTGTAAGCATTCCATCGAACATTTCTCATGCAAGGGATCACATCTCCTGTGCTCCACAGCTTCTTCTCTGGTGGTGGCACGACGGTGCTGAAGGGGGTGGCACGGTGGCAGGAGATAGGGTCGACCGTGGTTGTCTTTACAAAGTCAGTAAGAATTCCTGTCATCGCCTCTCGCTGCCCAAATCGAGCCATGATATTAGTTTGAAAGACGACCAAGAAGGTCATGGTGACCATGAAGCATCCGACAATGCACAGCACGAACCCAAAACGCCGCGACTGGTTCGTGCCACGAACCAGCCTCAGTTTGGAACCCATCACTGATTACTCATGCTTCTGATTGTCTTCCTCCTTCTAAAGCTGGAGTTTGACCTGGAAGAGAGACAGCGATGGCTTCGAGAACTGCTCGCAGGCGATGTGGTAGCCCACTGGCAACCTTCCTTGCAAGGAGAGCATGATACGAGAGGACGGCGGCTTGCAATGCCGGCGTTGACGGTGGCTACTCGGGCGGCGACTTTCGAGCAGAGGCATTATAATTTAAACTTCTCCTTATATATATATATATATATATATATATATATATATATATATATATAGTAATGATAGGAACAGTAAATTTGGGACAGTGAATGAGACAGTGAATGACGTGGCAATTATTGTGTACACGTCCGATCGTCGATCGGACACTACCGGCGGCCTTCGGCCGCCGTCCCGAACCAAACTATACCCTGGGGGGCACGGTGAACTCGTCGGGGATCGCCGCAATTGCGATCTCGCATCATTGACCGTCAATTTCTATAGGTTCACCGTTGCCGGGGATCCTGACGAGTTCACCGTCGTCCGAAGGTATAGTTTGATTCAGGACGATAATCAGAGGCCATCGGTGGTGTCCGATCGGCGATCGGACGTGTACACATTAATTGCACGTCATTCACTGTCCCATTCACTGTCCCAAATTCACTGTCCCAATCATTACTCATATATATATATATATATATATATATATATATATCGAAAATCTAACTTTTTCGAAAATAATTCATAACTACTCAATTTTACGTCCAATTATCCCTACAAATATTTTTAAAAATTTTAAAAATTATTCCAAAATTTTCTATATGGTTGTTTATAATTTTAACTCCTATTTATGGTGTGTGTATATATAAGATATATGTATTTTTAAATATATATATTATTTTATTTTTATTTTATTTTATTTTTATTTTTGCATGTTACAACCGATATAATCGATATACCATCATCCCTGATGGCAGTAAAATTCCACGAGTATTGGTACGGAGGCCGAAATGTAACCATACTTGTCTGGCAATCAACTGTGGCATAATAAGCTGTCAACCAATCCATGCCAAAGATGACGTCGAAGTCTATCATCTCACAAACTAACAAATCCACCGTGAGAATGACGCTACCGAAATCCAAAAGACAAGCTCTAACCTCCTAAGTAATACTCAACATCTTTCCAGACGGTATGAACACAGATAGGTGATGTAATCTAGGGGAAGGTACTCTACCAATCTTACTCATAAACAGGCGAGAAATAAACGAGTAAGAACTACCAATATCAACTAATAACTCTACAGGAAAAATATAGAGACGGATCATACCACGAAAAATCGATCTGGTGTGATCTTCACGGTACACTCTTTGCTCATATGCCCTGGGAGCTTACAGTACCAGCATACGGGGTGCTCTAGTGGGCAGTCTGATCTGGTGTGATCTTTGGATCCACACTGTAAATAGTGGATCCCTTTGGTAACGTCCTTCCGGGTCTGCTGGGAGACCTGTGCTGATCCTGCTGAAGACCATCCAGACTTCTAGGGTCGAGAGTGAGCCCCAGAAGTACGTTGTGTACTCTAACTCCTGCTACTGCACTTCTGTCCAGTGATCTATAACTGCTGAGTCTGTGTTGTCTCTTGAGTCGTCTGCTTACCATTCTTTTTCTCTCCATAAAGCCTCAGCTGGTTCATCTTGATAATGAGGGTCTTGTCCAGTGTCTCTCGATAGGATGTTATGCTCAAATCAACCATCTTCATCTAAATATATCCGACAAGTCCCTGCACAAACTATTGCATACGCTCTCCATCCTCTGCAACAATCTGGGGGCAATACTTGACCAATCGGCTAAACTCCGTATTATACTGCATAACGGTATGATCTCCCTGCTGGAGACTCAAAAACTCTTGTCGTTTAGTCACTCGATACGCCGCTGGAAAATACTGGCTCTCGAATGTGTTGGTGCAAGTTGCATCAGTGATGTCCTCCTCTAAATATTTCAATGTTTGACAATATACTTAAATCAGTGATACATTGAACAAGGGAAGGGTTAGTCAAGAAAGGTGTAATAAAGTGAGGAAAAGTCTTAGTTAACCTAGGCACTAAGTCCTGGTTCTAAGAATTGGGTACTAAGACATGGTGAGTGAAGCTGGGCACTAAGTCCTGGTTCGTGAAATTTGACACTAAGTCCTGGTTCGTGGAATTGGGCACTAAGTCATGGCCGAGGGTTGGGCACCGAAGACCTGGTTCGAGGAATTGGGCACTAAGTCCTAGCCGAGGGTTGGGCACCTAAGACCTGGTGAGTGAGCTGGGCAAAAGTCCTGATGAGTGAAGTTAGGCACTAAGTCCTAGACCTAGGGTTTGGGCATGAAGTCTTGGTCCGAGAGATTGAGCAACTTAGCTGAGCGATAACTAAGGACATAAGTAGAGACGGGTCGAGGTTCGGATGTCTCGAGATCTGAGAGTATCGAAGGCTAAGCTAAAGTCCACCCGAATGGACTGGGTGGCAATCGTCTCCTGAGAGGAGTAGGTTGAAGGTGTGTTCCCGGGGGTGGGAACTTGTGTCGGTTCGACCTAGGATTTCGCGGAAATCCGAAGTCAGAACCATCTCGTTAAGGCTAAGATTGTGTGTATATTTGCTTTGTATTTGTGTATCTTGCAGGTACCTAGAATGGAAGACAAAGCAAGCAAACAACACACAACGCAGCCGAAAGGCTGGCTGCTAGGCGCCCCCATTGAAGGAGGCGCCCTAATGGAGCTAGGCGCCCCCATCATCCAGGGCACCTCAATGAAAGGAGGCAAAACAGACTCTTCATTCAGGCGCCCCATATGTTACAGGCGCCCTGGTTGAAAGTTGTATCTGCTGTTGCGAGTTCGAAGCAGAGATAAGCTTTAACCAAGTTCAATGAGGCACCTAGGAGGTCCAGGGTGCCCTGGTCAAGAGTCTTATCTGGTGCGGCGAGTTCGGCGCGGAGATAAACTTTGACCAAACCCTATGAGGCGCCCCAGTGATCACAAACGCCCTAATGAAGGCTATAAAAGGGGCTTCGACCCCAAGGCTCAAGACACAACTTCTGAAACCATTCTAAGCTTCCCAAGTGACGACAAAGCGCTAACGACGAAGCTTTACGACCAGGATGCTCCAGGAGTAAGTGTGCGACACTTCGGAGGTCCAGATCGGCCGAGTTTCAATCTGTTTGTTCGGTTTGAGTTTACATTCTACATTTAAATTTATCTATCAATTGTTTGTAACTCTTGCACTGTAAGACGAGTTTCTCCGCCTCCGGAAAGTCCAGAAAGGACACCATTAGTGGACAGGTGTTCCCGTGCTTAGGCCTTGGATGTACTGACCCTGGGGGGTCAGGAACCAAGTAAAAATCCCATGTGCAATTTGTGTCGTCCTTTACTTTTTCCTATTTTATTTTCTGCTGTGCTACTAATGCTCTGTGTAGAACGAATCTTAAAGTGTCAAACCGAAAAGTTTACGAAGTTTACGCGAAGATTTTCGGGTCGATATTCACCCCCCCCTCTATCGACAGCACCGGTCCTACAAGTGGTATCAGAGCCAGACCGCACTTCACCGGACTAACCGTCGATGGAGCAAAAGACGCCAGGAGTTGAGGGGGAGCCCAGGGGTGAATCAGCTACAATTTTATTTCAAATGTCAATTTTTAAATTCCATATAATATGTTTCAAGTGTAGGGAGAGAGGGCACTATAAAAATCAGTGCCCTACTCGTAAGACTCGGTCTACACTGTAGGATCGGGTCGACCGGCTAGAGGGGGTGAATAGACGGTTTATGAAAAATAAGCACTAACACTCGTCTTTAAAAAGAAATAAACTTGGTTGCAACAGAGTCGTTGCTTCCAAGGCAGTTGATGCTCAAACAGAAACTCCTTAAGGCGGAGAAGCCTTTACAATCGTAGCACAGAGAAAGCTTAGAGAGAAAGAGAGTTTACAACTCAAAATAAATTCAATTCTAAAGCAAACCTCTAAGTCTATTTATAGCCTAAGAGAATAAATCTGGATGGTTGATTGTTGATCACTTTTCTCTTGGTCGTTGATCCATGGATGTAATCTGGATGGTTGATCTTGGATGGGATTAAACTGCATCCATTGGATTTGATTAAAGGATAATGTAATATTATCCTTTAAGTTTTAATTATTTTAATTAAAACTTTATCTTCCCCCCTTGCTCGAGATGATTGTTGTATCCATCTCGCTGTTGTAATCTATAAGTAGCAATATCGCCAATACATATTTGCCAACGCCTTTATCCTAGTTGGTAAGTGGATTTGTGTATTTGGTGGAGGACTTGGGTTCGATCCTTCCTTGGCATCAAAACTTTGTTTTTTTTTTCATTTGAGCGAATTTTCTCATTTCTTTCATTTCTTTTGGGCGCTTGGACTAGTCTTTTTGATTCTTCGTCTTCTGGGTGATTTCCGGCCAACCGAAGTTAGGCTCACCCGAACCCGACTCCGGCTTTTCGCCCCTCGAGCGTCCTTCCTCCCGGCTTCTCGTCCCTCGGACACCGCACACGTCCTTCTCGCTCCACCGGTGTACTCTTCCGCAGCTTCCGCGTCTCTCGGATTGCACTGAGCCCGTCGGCTCACTTCCCCGCGTAATCCTTCTCGTCCACTGCGTCTTACGCTTGACTTCCTCCGTACCTAAGCTCCTGCACACTTAGCAGAGGGATCAGTAAACCAACAGGACCCAACTAACTTGGTGGATCACATCAAAACTAACCGGGGCACCAACAATCTCCCCCTTTTTGATGTGGATCAACCCAAGTTTAGTTAGGGTAAAAAAAACAATAAAACTAAATTAAGCAGTTAAGCATAGAAAAAAAAATATTGCAATCAATAACCACAACCTCCCCCTAAACTTAAGCTACTCTCCCCCTTTGATCACAGCAAAAATGGGGCACAAAAAATAGGGAAAGGAAAAAATATGATTAGAACTTAGAAAAATGTGAAACATTTTTTTTTTGAGCCGTGAATAGATTAAGTGCATATCACCGAAATTTAAAATTTATCGAAAAAAAATTTCTAAAATTTCACAGTAAACAAATAAGATACTCTTGTATCAAGTAAAAATAGAAATTGAATTTTGTAAGATAGTCTAGGTGAAAAAAAATTTTCAAAAGAAACTTAATCATAAAATGTGTTAATCTATTTCTAATTTTGCAAGAAAAATTATGCAGTAATAGAAAACTAATTCAAAATTGATTTTGGTATCCAAAATAGATTTCTATCGACAGGATTAACTAAAAATTTGGATGAAATGTAATTCTTTGGCACCTTTTTAAATTGGCCTTTATGGTTTTTAAAATACCAATTCAACTTTTCAGGATAACTATTTTTCTTGTGTCGCAAACAGACAATATCACATTCTAATTTCTCAACTAAATTTTTCAGATCAGTATTTTCATTTTTTAATTTAGAATTTTCTTTTTCTAATCTGCAATTAGATTTGAGCAAGGCTTTAACACCAGCATACAATTGATCATGAGGAAGAAAACAAACCTCACTTACCGGATCGCTTTCGAAAAGCGAGGTTCCTTCTTCGTTGTTGCTTTCTGATGTCGCTCCCCCTTCAACACTGCTCCCCTCTTGATGACTTGCCATCAGGGCAAGTCCCGCGTACTCTTGAACTTCTGATTCGTCCGACGAGGTCTCGTCCCAGGTGGCCTTCAATGCCTTCTTTTTCTTTGGCTGGTTTTTGATTTTGGGACACTGATCTTTTAGGTGTCCCTCCTCGTTGCAGTTGTAGCAACGGACAGTTCGTTTCTTCGGAGACCGTCTTTTCTTCTGCATTCTCGAAAAGTTATTAGCTTTAAAAAAACTTTTAAACGAACTTACTATTTGCGTTGTCTCATCGTCCGTCAAGGATTCTGACTCCTTCTCCGTTCTCCTTGTGTTTAGGGCCAGATTCTTCGTCTTTCTAGATCCTACCCACCGAGATTCGTGTAATTCGAAAATGGAAAACATTTCATCTAATGTACTTACCTCTAAATCTTTGGAGATGTAATAAGCGTCGACGATTGAGCTCCACTCCTAGGTCCTTGGGAAGGCGTTGAGGGCGTATCGAATGGAGTCGCGATTACTTACCGATTCGCCGAGTTGGGTGAGTCCGGAGATTAGCTCCTTTATTTTGGCATGAAGTTCAGCCACCGTTTCTCCTTCCTTCATTTGCAGGTTTATCAGCTGGTTCCGGAGGAGATCCTTTCTTGCTGATTTGGCTTCAGAGGTACCCTCATGAAGTTCTAGGAACTTCTCCCATAATTCTTTTGCGGAGTGGTAGTTGCCGATCCGGTTTACCTCTTGAGTAGGCAAGACTGTTAGGAGGTAGAACTCGGCCTTACCATTGGCAACAAATTCCGACTGCTCCTTCTTATTCCACAAGTTTTCTTCTTTTTCATCCCCGTTCGCATCTTTAGGAACTGCAAAACCATATTTTATTGATAAAAGAATATCAAAATCTGAACGAAAAAATACCTCCATTTTTTTCTTCCAGACGGTGAAATCCCCTTCGAATTTAGGTGGATGAATGTGCGCGCCGGCCATCGTCTTGTTGCTTTCTCAGGCGATTAGTCCTTCAAAAGCGAACCCGCTCTGATACCACTTGTAGGATCGGGTCGACCGGCTAGAGGGGGGTGAATATACGGTTTATGAAAAATAAGCATTAACACTCGTCTTTAAAAAGAAATAAACTTGGTTGCAACAGAGTCGTTGCTTCCAAGGCAGTTGATGCTCAAACAGAAACTCCTTAAGGCGGAGAAGCCTTTACAATCATAGCACAGAGAAAGCTTAGAGAGAAAGAGAGTTTACAACTCAAAATAAATTCAATTCTAAAGCAAACCTCTAAGTCTATTTATAGCCTAAGAGAATAAATCTGGATGGTTGATTGTTGATCACTTTTCTCTTGGTCGTTGATCCATGGATGTAATCTGGATGGTTGATCTTGGATGGGATTAAACTGCATCCATTGGATTTGATTAAAGGATAATGTAATATTATCCTTTAAGTTTTAATTATTTTAATTAAAACTTTATCTTCCCCCCTTGCTCGAGATGATTGTTGTATCCATCTCGCTGTTGTAATCTATAAGTAGCAATATCGCCAATACATATTTGCCAACGCCTTTATCCTAGTTGGTAAGTGGATTTGTGTATTTGGTGGAGGACTTGGGTTCGATCCTTCCTTGGCATCAAAACTTTGTTTTTTTTTCATTTGGGCGAATTTTTTCATTTCTTTCATTTCTTTTGGGCGCTTGGACTAGTCTTTTTGATTCTTCGTCTTCTGGGTGATTTCCGGCCAACCGAAGTTAGGCTCACCCGAACCCGACTCCAGCTTTTCGCCCCTCGAGCGTCCTTCCTCCCGGCTTCTCGTCCCTCGGACACCGCACACGTCCTTCTCGCTCCACCGGTGTACTCTTCCGCAGCTTCCGCGTCCCTCGGATTGCACTGAGCCCGTCGGCTCACTTCCCCGCGCAATCCTTCTCGTCCACTGCGTCTTACGCTTGACTTCCTCCGTACCTAAGCTCCTGCACACTTAGCAGAGGGATCAGTAAACCAACAGGACCCAACTAACTTGGTGGATCACATCAAAACTAACCGGGGAACCAACATACACCACCGGAAGCAAAGGAAATTCCAGTACCAGGAATCCGGAAGAACAAGGATCACATCAAATGCTTCAAATGCAAAAAGTACGGACATTACAAAAATAAGTGTCCGACAAAGATACGCAAAATTTACGTTCCGAAAACTTTTCGAATTCCTGCACTGTCAGATGATAAATTAGGTAATTTTTCTGATAAATTAGAATTATTGCATAGTCAAATAAATATCTTGCATGACCAGTTAGAAAATGTAAGTAATGCTAAAATATCAGAAATTTATTGTTTCATCCTGAATGTCAATTCAGTAATTTCTAAAATAAATTATGATAATTTTAATTATGAAATTCTGATAATTCTGAAATTATTTCTGAAATTAATACAGAAATTAATTTTGATAATCTTAAGGATAATCCTGAAATTAATTTTGAAATTCTTGAGAATAATCCAGAAATTAACTTTGAAATTCTTAAGGATAATCTAGAAATTAATTTTGATAATCTTAAGAATAATCCAGAAATTAATTTTGAAATTCTTGAGATTAATCATGAAAATATTGAAGAATTTTCTGAAGATAAAAATAATTTTACTAAGGATATTGGAGATGAAATCTTTTTAGATAATGATCTAATTATTTCCCTGGATAATCCTGAAATATTAACAAGTGACCCAAACTACTCCACCTACTGTGAGGATATTGAAGGATATGATGAGGATGAGGAGGAAGATGAAGTTTCTGAGATCAAGGCTATAGTTAATAAAGTTCACAAAACTCAAATAAATTAAAATTATTAGAAAAATTTGAAAAGATAAATAAAGAAGAAATAATAAAGGAATCAGATATTTTTGAAATAATGAAAATGATGAAATTAAATCCACAACTTTTAACTAACCCATAAATTTTGAAACTTACCAAGATAAATCTTAAAATCCTTAATTAAATTTTAATTAATTTTTAAACTTCAATTTAATCCTTTATTTAACATTAAAATCATTTAATTCTTAATTTTATTAATCCTTAATTTTATTAATCCTTAATTTAAACTTTAATTTAATTCGTAATTAATAATTTTTAATTAATATTATGTTAAATCTTAATTAATTAATTCTTAATTAATTAATTCTTAATTAATTTAATTCTTAATCATTTCAACCTTAATTATTCCAACATTAATTAATCTTTAATTATTTCAACATTAATTAATTCTTAATCTATTTACTTCAATTAAACCTTAATTAATTCACCTTCAATTAATTCTTAATTAATTTAATTAAATCTTGATTAATTCAACTTAAATTTAATTAATTCTTAATTAACTTAATAGATTAGATTAATCCTTAATTAATTTTAATCTCTAATTAAATCTTAACAGTTTAAATTAAGACTTAAACTTAATTAAGAAAAATGATTCTAGCATCTCACAACACACCCATAAGGCAACCATGCTTGATTGTACTAAGACATCTAAAATGGGTGAGATGTTAAGGACTAATAAATTGAAAAATATTTTTCAAAATTGTTTTCCAAAACTCTTAAAATATTTTTCTAAAAATTTAGTTTCAAAATAGTGCTTTAACATAATAATGTTTTTATGGATTTCATGCTTGTCTGGGTGCTTATATATTGTACATTTTCAAAATTATATCTTCTTGAAAATTATTTGACAAACACAATTAGACACAAGCCTCTTAGGTCAACACTAAAGTCCCCTAAGGCACTTAGATAGAGTCAAACGGTACAAGGGGAGTGTTTTATTGGTTTTTAATTTTTTTCAAATTTATGCTTTAAAAGTTATTCATATTCCAAATTAAATTTTCTAAAAACTTATCTTCTTAAAAATTACCATATTGTCATTCAAAGTTGTTCTTGAGATTTTGATAAACCCTAAAGACACAGAGGAGGTCTACTTAATGATCTATAAGGACTCTGAGGATGTGTCAAATTTAGGGGGAGTCTAAATCAAAAAGAAATTATTTTTAACAAGTATTTTCTTTGACAATTACTTTTTAGAATTATTAGATAATTCTTTTGGTCTGAACCAAACCCTAAGGATTCAGAGGAAGAGTACTTGTGGTCAACAAGCTTCCTAGGACTGGGTCAAGTTTAGGGGGAGGTCAAATTAAAAGATTTATTAAAAATTTCAAAATAATATATTTTCGTGCACTATATTTTCAAAATCCTATTGAATGTATAAGTAATTTCTATTTCAAAATACCATTATTCTATTTTTCAAAACTTTTGTGGCTTATAAAATTGTTTTGAAATACGTTTTGAAATAATATTTACTTGGGTTGGAGAATTTCCAGGACACTTAGAAAAATATCCTTATAGTTAACAAGGTTTCCTAGGATTGTGTCAGACTGGAAAAGAAACCAAGTCAAGTAAAATATTATATTTTAAAAATAATATTTTTCAAAGAACTTATATTCTTCTAAAAAACTTATGTGTTTCAAACTCATAATATTCTTAAAAGTATTAATATTTTTCAAAAATAATGCATAATATGTTTCAAAAGTACTTGCACTTTTCAAAAGCTCAAATATTTTTCAAAAGTACTTGCAAAATATTCAAAATATTTTTCAAAATGGTTTCGAAAAGGCACCAATGTTCACAAAGTACAAATATTTTTAAGAGTGCAAATGTTTTTCAAAATACTAATATTTTTTTAAGTGTTCTTCAAAATGCACACTTTGTCAAGTGAAAATATTTTTATAAGTGTAAATTTTTTTGAAATTTTTTTTTTCGGTGCCAATAGTTTTCTAAGGCAAGAATTTTTCCAAAGTTCAAATATTGCCCTACAAACACGAAATATTTTTTGCACAAGACTTTTCAAAGTGGATTTTTTGAGAAATTTAAAGTACTTAGTTTTTTTACTAGCTTCTTGCTATGCTTTCAAAAATTATACTAAGTACTTTCAAAAGGAAATATTTTATTCATTGTTAGTGCAAGTGTTTTGGTCGTTTTTTTTGATGTATGACAAAGGGGGAGAGTGAGAGCTTAAGTTAGAAAATTTTTGTTTCTTCCCAAAGGATCAATGAAAATCAAAAATTCTTTTTAAAAAAGGGGAGATTGAGCTTATCTTAGAAAAGAAATGGTAATGGTTTTCTCCCAAGGATCAAAATGTACTTTCAAAACTTAGATTATTTTTTCCAAGATTTAGTCCCTTCAGTCAATCTAACTTAAGATATTGTCAAACATCAAAAAAGGAGAGATTGTTGATGCAAGTTGCATCAGTGATGTCCTCCTCTAAATGTTTCAATGTTTGACAATATACTTAAGTCAGTGATACATTGAACAAGGGAATGATTAGTCAAGAAAGGTGTAACAAAGTGAAGAAAAGTCCTAGTTAACTTAGGCACTAAGTCCTGGTTCTAAGAATTGGGCACTAAAATCTAGTGAGTGAAGCTGGGCACTAAGTCCTGGTTCGTGGAATTGGGCACTAAGTCCTGGCCGAGGGTTGGGCACCGAGGACCTGGTTCGAGGAATTGGGCACTAAGTCCTGGCCGAGAGTTGGGCACCTAAGACCTGGTGAGTGAAGTTGGGCAAAAGTCCTGATGAATGAAGTTAGGCACTAAGTCCTGGACCTAGGGTTTGGGCATGAAGTCTTGGTCCGAGGGATTGAGCAACTTAGCTGAGCGATAACTAAGGACATAAATAGAGACAGGTCGAGGTTCGGACGTCTCGAGATCTGAGAGTATCGAAGGCTAAGCTAAAGTCCACCCGAATGGACTGGGTGGAAACCGTCTCCTGAGAGGAGTAGATTGAAGGCGCATTCCCGGGGGTGGGAACTTGCGTCGGTTCGACCTAGAGTTTTGCGGAAATCCGAAGTCAGAACCATCTCGTTAAGGCTAAGATTGTGTGTATATTTGCTTTGTATTTATGTATCTTGCAGGTACCTAGAATGGAAGATAAAGCAGGCAAACAACACACAACGCGGCTGGAAGGCTGGCTGCTAGGCGCCCCCATTGAAGGAGGCACCCAATGGAGCTAGGCGCCCCCATCATCCAGGGCGCCTCAATGAAAGGAGGCAAAATAGGCTCTTCATTCAATCGCCCCCTATGTTACAGGCGCCCTGGTTGAAAGTTGTATCTGCTACTGCGAGTTCGAAGCAGAGATAAGCTTTGACCAAGTTCAATGAGCTGCTTGGGAGGTCCAGGGAGCCCTGGTCAAGAGTCTTATCTACTACGGTGAGTTCGGCACGGAGATAAACTTTGACCAAACCCTATGAGGCGCCCGAGTGATCACAGGCGCCCTAATGAAGCTAAGGCTATAAAAGGGACTTCGACCCCAAGGCTCAAGACACAACTTTTGAAACCATTCTAAGCTTCCCAAGTGACGACAAAGCACTAACGACGAAGCTCTATGACCAGGAGGCTCCAGGAGGAAGTGCACGGCACTTCGGAGGTCTAGATCGGCCAAGTTTCAATCTGTTTGTTCAGTTTGAGTTTACATTCTGCATTTAAATTTATCTATCTTTTGTTTGTAACTCTTGCACTGTAAGACGGGTTTCTCCGCCTCCAGAAAGTCTGGAAAGGAGACCATTAGTGGACTGGCGTTCCCGTGCTTTGGCCTTGGATGTACTGACCCTGGGGGGTCAGGAACCAAGTAAAAATCCCGTGTGCAATTTGTGTCGTCCTTTATTTTTTCCTGTTTTATTTTCCGCTGTTCTACTAACGCTCTGTGTAGAACGAATCTCAAAGTGTCGAACCGAAAAGTTTACGAAGTTTACGTGAAGATTTTCGGGTCGATATTCAGCCCCCCCTCTATCAACGGCACCGGTCTTACAGAATGCCGCCCGAAAAGCGACCTAGGTGATGTGCTGCTCGCCAATGACTGTCCTCTACATATTCCACCAGGTGGCAGCCTCGTCGCGCACATGATAGGGAGCAAGCTCCGCCCTTTTCCAGTTTGAGCATGCAATATAGCGAAAAGTACCCTCCATGGTCTCGATCCAAGAGCGAGCGATACTCGGATCTACTCCTCCGTGGAATAGGATAAGTCGACCCTTCACAGATACCGCTAAAGTAGAGATCCGTGATCTGTCTAAGGTACAACCCACAGGGGCAGCAGGTAGCACAAGTAGTGCTACTGGGAGAGCTGTCGTAGACGCCATGGGTGAAATGGTTGCCCATACTGTGGGTGGCACGGTGGGAAGCACTGGAGTAGCTGCCACGGGTGGAATCGAGAAACCCACTGTGGTGGTTACCACTGGTGGAATAGTGGAAATCACAGGAGTAGGTACCCCCGGTGTAGCTGGAAAAAACACTAGAGTAGATACCACCGCGGAACTGTAGGAGCCGATTGTAGAAATGGGGAAGGAACCCCAACTGACCAAGGACCCTAAGCACCCTGATGGATTTGTCCCAGTCCTCACTGACTCACATGCTCGCTTAGGTGGTCGCCCTTGACCCCGTCTACGAGGTGGAGTCAACTTGATACGGCGAGGCATACCTAATAAGATATAATCAAATATTATTAAAAATATATCACTACTAAAAAATTTATCAACTTACTTGCTCGTCGCCCGGAGAAGTCCATCACCATTATGTCCCAACATAACCAAGTCAAGAAAACGACTCCATAAAATCCAAACGCATACCCGAACTCGACATTTGATACCCAAATGATCTGATATCAAAAAGACTCCATAATACTCCGAAACAAATAATCTGAAAATAGATAAACGCAACAAAAACCAAAAAAATACCCATGTTACACTCAAAAACCTCACTCTGATGCCACTAAATTGTTACGCCCCCAGAGGCTCATGCTTGCTTGAAAATTGGGCAGCATCTCCTCTGTACGGCGGTCAATATGAGGCTTATATTCATCATCTCACACATCTCATAATACGCACAACCACATATGACTGGCTACAAAAGAAATAACACAACACATCCATGCAATTTATTAACATCCAAATAATAAATAATAACATAACTAAAACTCTATAGAGTTAATACAAATAAACCGAAAATCCATGATATAAATACGAGTCCAGCAAAACACGATAAAGTATCGACACGTCAACTACGGAAATAAAATAACATCTCTAGAACAATAATAAACAAACTCAAACCAGAAAACTCGACAATAAGGGACGGCAGATGGATCCTCTCCTGCGGCATGAGACGCAGCTATGTACTACCTGAAACAAAAAAAAGCAAGCGATGGTGAGTCCAGGGTCGAACTCTGCGCATATAGTGAATAGATAAATGCATGGTATATATAAGATAATAAAAACAGATGGAAACAAGGTATACAATCTCCGAAAAAATAGAGTGCACAACAAATGCAAAAGCATACTTGCGAGGCATGATAAAAAACCCCCATACCAAGTCAATAAACTGCTCGTACTACTAAACAGATCTAGATCAAATAATAAATGCAAATCAGATACGTATGCGCATGTCAATCAAGTGCAGCAATCATAGCTCATACAAATGTCAAATGTGTTGTATGCAAATGATGCAATGACATGGGTCACCCCTATACACCAATCTACAACTATCACACATATCTGCGAGGCCCATCAGGCAAGAGTTGTGACAACTGTATGCACTCGTAGATCCATCTCCTATGAGTGGTCAAGTGGACAGGATGTTGGAAGAAAAACCTCAATCCCAAACCCCAATACAAGGGGGATCACAACCGCTCTATATCAAAATCCTAGGGGAGCACAGCCGCTCTAATACCCAAGAGCAAGGAGGAACAACCTCTAACTCTGAAAAGGGGAGCATAACCACTCTAGTACCCGATGGGGAAGCACAACCACTCTATATCAAAACCTCAGGAGAGCACAACCGCTCTAATACCTAAGAATAAGGAGGAACAACCTCTAACTCCAAGAAGGGGAGCATAACCGCTCTAGTACCCAACGGGGGAGCACAATCGCTCTATCATGCAATCAATAAGAAACACAAGCACTTAAACCAAAACCATAACAAATAAATATACAACTAATCTATTAGGTAAGGTATATCTAATGACAAGCAAACCCTAGATAGGTTACATGATATTTCTAAAAAAAAATTGATGAACCAGGCAGCAGACAAATTGAACCTCGGGTGACCGGCCCGACCCCACGGAAGTTTCCCACTGGTCACTAGGGTAAATCGGGAAGCGCTCGCGGTGGCCAGCTAGAAGCCCAGCGTCCCAGGGTTCGCGTCCCATTTGGAGGAAAAATTCCTGCAAAATGGGCCGTTACATGATATTTCTAGAGTATACGCGTACTAGCGGTACTCTTAAGAATCAATTCAAGAGTAAGTATCAAATACGAAAGCAAACGGTATAGATTTAAGATAAAACAACTTACTTCGATAAGAGAACAACTATGCATTTAAAAGTAACTAAGCTATAAAATCAAAGGAGAAATACCCGTCTCAATCTGTAGTCCATAAAATATCTGATAGAACCTCCCGTTCAGAACTCCAATGCAAATCAATTAATGTCTTGAGAAATTATATTTTTTTTATGAAAAATAAAAATGAAAAATAAGTATACTAAATACAACCTTAATAAGTAGAAAACTTCTGCATGACAATGCATCTGGTCTATTAGTGCTGTGTTTTATTGATTACTTCCTCATTATTCCTTAGTCTACTTTCCTTAACTACATTTTAAAGATTATTGACGTGCATATGTATAGAGTGATTCAAATGGATAATATTTCTTTAATACACTAACTAAATTTTATCTCACTAAGTATCGAGTAAATCCTCCTTCCCACTAAGTTGATATTATTTTAGCTATGAATCCATCAAAATATATTTCTTTTCAGATTAAAAAAAAGTGATAATTTTTATGTACAGCCATTGTGATGCAATTGAGGTAGTCTAGATAATGTTTCTTCCCTTTAGTAGTGTAATAATCTATGAAGAAATTATATAATTGAATTTATTATGTTTGTTTCGGAAGGAATTGACGTCGACAGCCAGTCATCATGGTTCAGCCCACGCGGATGCTGATGTTATGGGAGAAACTCAGCACCCTGCGAGAATAACACGAGCGTTAGGGGAACACGCCGGAAGTTGTCCGGCGGAGTCATAGTTTGCAGAATCGCGATCCTGGATCGTAGGATCGTACGATCCTACGATCCTACGCCAGAAATCGATCCAGAATCGCGCAGAATCGTTTTTCGTAGCAGGATCGCAGCAGGATCGGTAGGATCGGACAGAATCGGACAGAATCGTATAGGATCGGACAGAATCGGAGCAGAATCGGAACAGGATCGGTGAAAGCTTCAAGAGGTCATAATTTTTGACTCGGATTGAACCACGTGACCTATAATATATCAAATTGAAACTCGTTCAAAGATCTATAGGTTAGTTTTAAGATTGAATCCCAAAAAATATTATTTAAAGTCTTTTCAGAAGCTCAGAAGATTATTAGTCTTTTTTATTATTATTTTTTTATCTTTTACAGAGTTAGTGTTAGGGTTTTAAGATTATTTAAACATCTATTTAATTATTTTTAGTTAGTTTTTGATTAATAATATTATGTTATATTTTTTTCTAAGGGTTTTAAGATTATTTAAACATCTATTTAATTATTTTTAGTTAGTTTTTGATTAATAATATTATGTTATATCTTTTTCCTAAAATGATACGTTTTTAGATGTCTATTATCTAATAGGTTGACAATTAAATTGGATCATCTTGTAATCAATAGAATATTCTTGAAGTTGAACGTGATTATTATCATTATAGTGTTAATAAAAAATGTATATTCTTTCATTTTAAGGGTTTTTGTTAGGATCGTACGATTTTACGATCCGATCCTGACCGATCCGATCCTGACCCCAAATCGATCCTGTGTAGGATCGCGATTCTACGAACATTGGGCGGAGCCCACTCCGACGCTCAAGTCAGTGTCTTGATGGAGAAGATGGAGAGAAGGCAAGACAGTATGTGTATAGTAAAGAATGTGTAACCCCCTTATCGGAGGGGTAGGAATACTTTTTATATCTGCGGCGGCTGCCTTGGTGCATCCCATGATCTATGCCACATCCCCCCCCCCCTCGTCGGTTACAGGATAGTCTTTTGAAACGGTTCACGCCGTCAATAAGTGTGACTTGTTTCGACATTTAAGGGTCATGATAACTCCGCGATAGTGGGGATGTTTATCTACAGATCCGAGAAAAAAGGGGGGACTGTTACTTGAGGTCGAATGCTGCTTGGGCTCCGCTTCCCCGAGGTGATTCGGGGTCTTCTGCCCGGGAGGTCGCGGGCGCTCCGCTTCCCCGAGGTAGTCTCGGGACCCGACTTACCGAGGTGATCCTGGGAGGGGTGTTCTGATCTGACCTCCAGGGGGCGTTTACCGCGGGAGGCCCCCGGAGGATCCTCTTCCCGAGAGTGTCCCGAAAGCTCTGTGGGGGGGGGGGGGGGGGGGTCACTCAGACTCGCCGCATCTTGCTACCCAACTTCTTTAGCCCACGTGTCCGCCACGGGCTATTCAACCCCATCACAAATCCCTCCCTTCAAGTCTGATCGAAGGAAGTGTAACTGACTGATCGGACAAGTGTGGTGGTGAAGAAGCTGTGTCCCAGTGGATCCTTGCACCCGTCACTGCTCCTTTGACAGTTATGCTGGGTCTTAGGATCGTAGAATTTGCCTCGGGTCCCGAGGCAAACCCTTTTTGATTTTGTCTTTCCCAAAAAGGCTTCTATGGCTTTCGAGGTACTGTAATGATACCTGTCCAGCATTCATAAAGACGCATGGCGTTCTTTGATGGCGCCCAAGTCCTCTTGCGAATGCTTCGTCGCCACGTGCCCCAACTAATCTCTTCGGGACCTCTTATTGACGTGCGCAACTGTAGCCGGCTCACGTCAAACGACTGTTCCCTGGCGCTGTCCCTGTGTGGCAGTTTCTTGCTTTCCACGTGCCCTGCCCCCATTGCACTCATGCAGGCGGCTTCCTCTGTATAAGACGTGGAGACGAAGACGTTCAGCTGACTTCTGGCTTCGCGGCTGGGTGCACCTCGTCTTCCTCCTCTTCTCTAATGACCCTTTTTATCGTAAGTAATTTGCCTCATTCTCGTCTTTTCCCTTAGGAACCATGAAAGGTTACAGGGTGGAGTCGTACGAATCTGCCTCTTCGAGAGCGAGGTCGGAGGCTCTGCAGGCGGCCATTGAGGCCTACGCGGCATCCCGGCCGAGATGGCGGTGGTTATCCCTAAGGTAGACCAAATGCCAGTGGAGCCTCCCGTAGACTTTTCTACCTTCTTCTTGGGGCAAGTAGAGTCAAGGCTCTGCTTCCCTATTCCCTCTTTCATCATGAATGTGGCCTCCTATTTCGATATCCCCCTCCATCAGAAGGCTCCCAATGCCTTTGCCCAGATGGGGGTATATATTATCTTCAAGCTCTTTGACCTCCCCCTAACTCCTCGTCTCGTTCATTCCTTCTTCGTTCCGATCGGATCACGAGGGGTCTTTAGCATTTCGGTGCGTCCGGTCCATAGGTTCTTAGGAGGGTTCCCTTCTTCACACAAAGGGTAGAAAGAGAGGCCAACTGCTTGTGCGGCCCTACAGTCCTCTTCACTGGACAGAGGCTCTACCGACTCCTCCCTCTCTAGGGGAGTTTCTCCAGAGTCCCGCGTACCAGCGCGCTAGGAACGTACTCTCCGACATGGAGTTCAGTGGCCCTGGACTGGTGCAGAGTGAGGAGCTCATGTACCAGGTCGGCCTTAGCCCGAAAGTGACCCAGATAAACCTAGCCTCGGTATGTTCATCTTTTCCCTCAATGCCCATTAGTTCTAACTAATGTTTCTTTGTCTGGCTATTGCAGAGGAAGTCATGTTCCCCCGGGTGATGCACCGACTTATCAAGTGGGAGGAGGTTGTTAGACCGTTTCTGGTACGCTAGAGGGGGGGTGAATAGCGATTTTCAACCTTGTTCCTGCGTTGTTAGTAGCACAGCGGAATATACAAAAACAAACAAAAACAACGCTAACAATCTGATTTAGTTGGTATCCACCCCGGTCGGGTGACTAATCCAACAATCCTTCGGCGGATCAAACCCCGGATAACCTCCGGCTATCACGTATCGCTCCTTGTGGGTGGAGAAACCTCACCACAACACCAAACAAAGCTCTGGACACGAAGACTACTAACTTGCCCTTGACCAAGACAAGTTTCGTCAAGAAACTCAGCCACCACGAGGTCCTCTTTAAATAGGACTCGGGGCTGATTTCTCGCTACCAGTCGACTGCCCCCAGGGCAGTCGACTGGTGCCAGCTAAATTCGACCGTTGCAACTCCCAACGTTCGAATTTTAGCCAACTCGCCAGTCGCTACCAGTCGACTGCCCACAGGGCAGTCGACTGGTCCCAGGCTGAGACCTTTCTGTGAGTTCCCTCAGTCGACTGCCCCTAGGCCAGTCGACTGGTTTACTCACCTACCTAAGGTTACCCTTCCTGAGTACATTCCACTCCGCACTCAACCCTTAGGATTTCCCGAGTACAATCACTCTGCACTCGTACCCTCACGACTCGACTGACTCCTCCTTCGCAGCATCGACTGTTGCCTTCGCGCCCTCTTCATCTTCGGCCCTCGTCCCTCGGATGCGCACGCAAGCCTCCAGCTTGCCTCCATGCCACCCTTCACGTACGCCTCGAAGTCTGCGCCCATCAGCTCATCGTCCCTGCATTCCATGGTCCCTCAGATGCGCACGCCAGCCTCCAGCTGGCCTCCATGCCATCCTTCACCGTACTGAGGCCGTCCAGTCAGGTCCATATGCGTAACCTGTACAACCTGCACACTCAACATACGCATATCAAATACAAGGGTAAACCTAACTTAAACCCTTTGCCCAAACATCAAAACCTATGGTCACTCCGGACCATCATAGGGCCGATTGCTCCAACAATCTCCCCCTTTTTGATGTTTGGCAATTCGTTTAAGTTAGGGAAAGCAAGATAGTAGTAATAGCAAAAACCATGCTAAAATAAATGCATATGCAATGCAAGTATGGATCCTATCCCAAGGCATCCTACACCTAACCCTCCGAGTTAGGAATTTTACACCTAGCCCTCCAAGCTAGGAATTTCCCACCTAACCCTCCAAGTTAGGATTTTTCCCACCAAACCGGTTTTTTAAAACTTCTCCCAAGCTCCCCCTACATTGGACTTACAAAGGCTTTTTAAGAACCTCTCCAAGGTTCCCCTTACGCCAAGAAGGGAGCAACCATGCTCCCCCTCAGACTTAGCTCCCCCTAAAACTAGGGTTTCTAGCAAAGGTATTTTTGGTTTCCCACTTAAACCCAACATCTCTCCCCCTTTGCCATACATCAAAAAGACCCCAATAATATCCCAATTATCGGTTCTTTTAATCCCAAATGATCATAAACAATGTGTACTAGCCCCCATACACATGTTTTGCATCATTTGAACACCAAACCAGCTGCTGATACAAAAATTGGCCTTGACCAGTCGACTGCCAAAATGGCAGTCGACTGATACTCTGAAAGTTTGAAATTTCAGCATTTCTGACGAACTTCAGAAATGCGCCAAAAAATCCACAAATCTCCAAAAATTTCCAAATTTTGTGGAGAGGTTTGTGGTACCCATATCTACTTGGGAAAAATACATTCCAAAATGTATCTATCACCATTCCCAAGTTTGACACAAAACCCAAAACTAGCCAAAAACTTCAATCAAACCTTGATCTAAAGTCCTAGTTTTGGTTTCCTCTTGATGTCTTTGCCCATGCCACCCCACAATGCATCCCTAGCATTGATTTACATGACAATTACACACCAAAAACACCAAAAACTAATTTTCATGCAATATGACGCCAATGTCATATCTCCATGCATGAAACTCCAAAACATCGTGCCTAAACCCAAGAATTGAGACTCAAGTTCGTCTCCAATTCTTTTGGCACACTCCATGGTCCATCTAGACCACTAGAAGCACCCCTCCTAAGGTCAATTCACCATATATCCCAAAGGCTTCTAGAGCTCTCCCTTGAGCTCTTAGCCCTAGCCACCTCGCTAGGTGACTCAACAAATGCTAAACTATACCGGTGAACCTCCGGTGACTCTTGGCCTACCAACTCAACCCTCTTAACCTTGGACCCCTTGTCCTTAGTTAAGACCTTTTTCTTTCCTTTTGATGGCATTCCCTTGTCACTCTTGAACTCTCCCTTCTTGCCATAATCATATGCTACCCTAGCATATCTCTTTTCCTTGGCATGGGAGACCCTAGATCGGTATCCTAGACCCGATCTATCATTGTTGGGTTTTAGACAACCCAACACCATATCCAAACCCTTAGATCCAATAGTGAATCTCTCTAGGGCTTTCTCTAACCTCTCAAGCTTTTCCCTTAAAGCTTGATTTTCCCTTTCTAGGTTCCTAAACCTAGAATCCACATGTCCACTTTGGACATTCCTAGACCTACCCTCCTTTCTAGGCACATTCCTCCCCTTCTTGGAATTTTTGCCTTGATCCTTAGGTCTAGAGGTCTTTGATTTTTCATGATGTATGACCTATCTAGGGTTTTGATCTACCTTGTTAACCCTATTCCTATCATGATATTTAAAACCATTGCTATGCACAATCAAGCATTTATCATGATTTCTAGCATGCATGGATGAATAATTTGCACTAGTTTTAACATGCATAGAGGAGCTAGAACTGAAATTGCATTTTAACTTAAGGTTAGGAATTACCTCCCTTACCTTAGGAGCTCCTCCTTGTTGGAAGCTTCTTTTCTTTCTCTCCTCCTTCTCCCTGCATCTTCTCAAGTGCTCCATTTTCTTGAGCTCTCCACTCTTTGGGCACTTTGTGTGGTAGTGTCCTAGTTCACCACACGTAAAGCATCGAATCTTCTTTTTCTTTTCTTGGGCTTCTCCATTCCTACAATTCATGTTAGAATTTAATCGAATTGAGATGAGTTTGGATTGTACCTCCTTTTTCTTACCCTTTGGACACTTGTCCTTGTAGTGTCCCTTTTCGTTGCATCCAAAGCATATAATGTGATCTTTGTTCCTTGCTTTGGTGGAGGTTGAGACTTCTTCAACTTTTGATGATGTGGATGCCTCCTCTTGATCCGGCATGGAATTGGATCTCTCCTCCCCTCAATCCTTGAGGTGGATACCTCTTCCTCTTCTTCTCTTGAGGAGGTTGACGATTCTTCACTTTCTTCTTCCTCTTCTTGAATCACGGGGCTTTTCTCCTTAGGCTCTTGAATTTTTGTAGGAGTCTCATGATACTCTTTCACCTTGCTCCATAATTCACATGCACTTTGATATGACCCTACACAACTCATGATGTCGTTAGGTAATATATCAACCAAAATATTTGTTACCTTCTCATTAGCCCGGAATTGTTCTTGTTGCTCTTTGTCCCAATATCTAGGATGAAACTTCTTCCCGTGCTTGTCCTTTGGAACTTCGAAGGGCTCTTCAAGCGCAGTTCGGCATGCCCAGTCCATTCCGAACCACATCTCGATCCTCGCCTTCCAATATGCAAAATCTTCATTGTCGTAGGCCGGTGGTGTGTAGATCTCGTCCCCAAGTGGACCTTCACCTTCCATTTCCTCTAGCGTATGCTCCCTCGGCGGTTAGTCCGATCAAGAGCGGTCCTTTGCTCTGATACCAATTGTTAGACCGTTTCTGGTACGCTAGAGGGGGGGTGAATAGCGATTTTCAGAACCCCCTTGTTCCTGCGTTGTTAGTAGCACAACGAATATACAAAAACAAACAAAAACAACGCTAACAACCTGATTTAGTTGGTATCCACCCCGGTCGGGTGACTAATCCAACAATCCTTCGGCGGATCAAACCCCGGATAACCTCTGGCTATCACGTGTCGCTCCTTGTGGGTGGAGAAACCTCACCACAACACCAAACAAAGCTCTGGACACGAAGACTACTAACTTGCCCTTGACCAAGACAAGTTTCGTCAAGAAACTCAGCCACCACGAGGTCCTATTTAAATAGGACTCGGGGCTGATTTCTCGCTACCAGTTGACTGCCCCCAGGGCAGTCGACTGGTGCCAGCTAAATTCGACCGTTACAACTCCCAACGTTCGAATTTTAGCCAACTCACCAGCCGCTACCAGTCGACTGCCCACAGGGCAGTCGACTGATCCCAGGCTGAGACCTTTCTGTGAGTTCCCTCAGTCGACTGCCCCTAGGCCAGTCGACTGGTTTACTCACCTACCTAAGGTTACCCTTCCTGAGTACATTCCACTCCGCACTCAACCCCTAGGATTTCCCGAGTACAATCACTCTGCACTCGTACCCTCACGACTCGACTGACTCCTCCTCCGCAGCCTCGACTGTTGCCTTCGCGCCCTCTTCATCTTCGGCCCTTGTCCCTCGGATGCGCACGCAAGCCTCCAGCTTGCCTCCATGCCACCCTTCACGTACGCCTCGAAGTCCGCGCCCATCAGCTCATCGTCCCTGCATTCCATGGTCCCTCAGATGCGCACTCCAGCCTCCAACTGGCCTCCATGCCATCCTTCACCATACTGAGGCCGTCCAGTCCGGTCCATATGCGTAACCTGTACAACCTGCACACTCAACATACGCATATCAAATACAAGGGTAAACCTAACTTAAACCCTTTGCCCAAACATCAAAGCCTATGGTCACTCCGGACCATCTTAGGGTCGATTGCTCCAACAGGGGTCAACATGGAGGCGCTGGCTCCTCCTCCTGCCGCTCCCGATGCACCTTCTGTGCCCACCGAATCCTCGGAGGGGACCGTCGAATCGTCCCATGGGCCTGCTTCGCTTGGAAGGGCAGAGGCTACTACCGCGCCCCCGCCATTTGCGAACCAAGGGACTTTCGGTCCGTCAGTTGACCCCCGGGCGGACATCCCTTCAGAGGGTGACTCGCCCCCGGCTGCTGTCCATTCGGAGGAGGTCGGCGAGGGGTCTTTGCTTTCTACTACCCCCTCAACGATCCGATTCGCCGACCGGCAGAAAAGGCGGATTCTGGAAGTCTCAGGCCCCAGGCGGAAAAGATTGCACTCTGGTGGCCCCAGCATCCTTCCCTCTGTCCCTGAGGAGGATGTTTCTCCTTCTGAGGGTGGGGAATCCATTCCTCTATCTTCCATCGTTCTGCCAGTCACTATTCGGGAGGTAGGTATCCAATCCTCAGGCTCTCCTTCAATTGACCTTGCTGAGACTCCTAAGGGTAAGGAAGTATTGCCCGCCCAATACCGAATGCAACTCGACCGCATTCAGAAGAGGCTAGATGCGACATTGGAGGTTTCTATGTAATCCTTCCCCCCAGTGCAGTTGAAGGAGGTTCCCGCTGAGGGACCCTTTCCCGTAGGGACTTCAAAGTCTGAGGAGGGTGATTCCAGTCCTTCTACACTGCCCCTGGAGCTCCTGCTATCCAGCTACTTCCTCCACGCAGGGGCTTGTTGCCTTCTGAGAGCCGGGCCGACATCTTGAGATCTCAAGGAGGAGCGGTTGTACGAGTCTCTGCGAGGCCTCTAACCAATCTCCGCGAGTCCCTTCTGAAGGTGTGTATTTCTGGCATATAGGATGTTTCCTTGTATGTTCGATAATTCCTTGGTACAATGATAGCGGTCGGCCGCGGCTTGTATGCCTGGCCTCAGATTGAAGCCTTGACCCACCGGGCCCTGAGAGCAGAGGCCGCAGCTGACCACGAGCATCGGGTGGGACTTATGTAAGTGGGGGTCAGCGGGGGTCAGCGGGGGTCAACCGGGCTCTACGGGCGAAGGTGGAGCATCAGCTGAATACCCTGATGACCAAGGAGTCCGCCTTATATAGTTCCCGGCACCAGGAACGGTTGGCCTCCGAGCGGGCGGTGGCCATTACCAATGACCTGCTCCAGGTGACGTAAGAGCGAGATCAGCTTCAAATGAGAGAGAGAAAGTTGTCGGGCGATATCCGACTTATGGAGGCCTCGACCGAGAGGTTGAACGCACGCGTTTAGAACCAAGCGCAGCAACTCGGCCAGAAGGAGTTTGACCTCATGATGGCGACTGATCGCTTGACTGCCTTCGAGGATGACCTGGCCCAGGCTCGATCTGAACCAAAATAAAGCTAATCTATAGAACCGAGGGTAAATTCAAGGTTAAGCATGCAAAATAGTGGTTAAACATGGATTTTAAAGTCTGAAATAGTCAACAAAATAGTACTTATCAACTCCCCCACACTTAAGCTTAAGCGTCTCGTGAAACTCCTAAGTATGTATCCCTTAGACTCTTTCCAAGCATAATTAGAAGCAAGTGAAAAGAAATTACCTAAGTGGTCCCCGGCAACGGCGCCAAAAATTTTGATGGACCCGAACTAGATGTTACAAATGTGGGTCTCAAAATTTAGATATGTGTAAAGCTGGAAACCCTTTTTGCTATCAAAGATGAAAACGTAGTAAAGGGGCCACAGGTCGTATTTTTCCTAGGACTAGTTGAGGTTGCTTGATTCGAGCTCGAGTTTAGGTGTCGTCCAATATTTTTGGGTTTCAAATAAAATCTGGGTTTGGTTTCAATTAGACATGAAAACTTAATGAAAAGAAAAGACTTAGCTAGACGAATTTAATCTAGGGAATGACAATTGATAAACTCAACCAATGAACAACTCAATCAAACCAATGCCAATTTGCAAAAATTCGGAAATCAAATTACTGCCAAATGAAATATTGCACTGCAGCTTGTGTTTAACTTCGGGAATTACCACTCAAGCAAACCTAATGGGAAACAAGTGGAACAAAACAATTTTGACAATTCTCGGTTGAACCAAATGCTAGCACTTAAAGCCTAATTGCAGAATTGCGACTTGATACTAATGCCGAAATGACAATTAGAATTCAGTAACAAGCTAGACAAGAAACAAACTGATTTCAATTTCCATAGCACACTAAAATTTGCATTCAACTTGACACAAACTAGTGCTGAAATTTCACTTGAAACATTGTGCAGAATTTAAGTAAACTTGCTACCAAAATGGATAAAGCTTATGTGCCAAATCTGATATGGAGTGCCAAGCTAATACTGACAATTCAGCAATAAAACTAATCGACCAAGCTTGGAAAACAAAGCTATCAGTGACATGATCTTCTGAAATAAATGAAACACTGCCGCAATCAAGCAAGGGGCTGATCAATTCAGAAATGTTCTTGATGCAGAAATGAACTGCAAGAGTGCAGAAATGAAGTTCAAACCTTCAGAATTCAAATGCAGCAACAAATGGATGCAAGGTCAAACAAGCAACTGATGTGAAGCAAATGAATGTGAAGCAAACAAATCGGATACAAACTTCAACAGCAAATGAATGCAGAATCAAACTCAATGGTACCAAATTTCAGCACTAAACTGATGTGTAGAGAATGAATGAATGCAGAAGTTTAGAGGAAAACCGAGTGCTAAAATTCATAAAACAAGTTGTAAAATTACAACCAGTACTCAGAAGAAAAACTCAGCACGGATGTTCACAAATACTTAATGCTGAAACTATCATCAATGCTGGCAGAAATGAAGTGGATACGCATGGGTGACTGATACACAACAGCTGAACTAATTGCAGAAATTATAGCATGAACTAAGTGCAGAAATGAAGTGCAGAGATTATAGCTAGACTAAATGCAGAAATTAGAGCTGAACTAAGTGCAGAATTGAAGTGGATACGCAAGGAAGAAAAATGATATGCAGAATTGAGTTGATACGCAGCCAAAGATCTAATACGCAAGAAACTAATTCATGAAATAAACTGAAATTGAGACAATTGTTCACTAAACAAGCTCACTAGCTAACTACTTGCAGAATTGAACCCTAACTAAGGTAGAAACAATTCAGACAATGAAGCTACAAAGCTGATACGAAATCATAACTGAAAATGAACTGTAGAAATGAAATTTACAGCTAATAAATTGAAAATTCACTAAGTAAACTAAGCCTCGATTCCTCCCTTAGCTCAAGAACTCCTTGCCGTCACACAAGGGTAAGCTTCGAACCCGTAAGCTCCACAAATCACTGGGAAAACTCAATCTGCGATCAAATCCAGCTCAGCTTGCTCAAATCTGAAATTTCCATTCGATTCCTTCAATCTCGCTGCGGTGGATTGCGCTGATGGCTTGGAATTGATCCGAGCACTCCAGGGAACCCCTCCAGATAGCTCTGATGGAAGAAATGATGCACCATCGAGATCGAACATAGCAAATAGCAGAGCCAATAAAACCTCACATCAGCTCTGTTTCTTGGGCAAATTGAGGCTGGAAACTTCACGGATGAATCTTCCTAATGACCTAGAACCTGATCCAATGAAGAAGATCGAGTGGTCGCGCCCTTAGATGAAGAAACTAGCTAAAGAAATGAAGAAAACGCAATGACGAGGAAGACAGCGGCGAAGACGCGACAAGCTGCAGCTGAGGAGAAAGTTTGATTAAATACTTTGAATCCAACGGTTGAGATTGCTTTGGATGAATCCAACGGTCGACTCTTTTCCAATCTGAACCAAACATTGATGATGTTGATCAAGGGTCAGGATCTACCTCCAGTAGCTCGGATCCTCCAGATTTGCAACGGATGGCCCAGATCAACCTAATCTTTGAATGGACAGTCTAGAGCCCTCTGAGCTTGATCCAATGGTTGAATGATCTCTGATTTGGATGAAAATCTAAGATCTTGACCTGAGTGCTTGATCAGCCTCAACCCTAGCTCGGATTGCCTCAAAGGTTCCCAGATGGCTTAGATCTAGCCGTTTTTGAATCGGACAGCCCAGATTAATCTGAAGCTTGATCACTCGATCCGGGTCCACTTCCGACTCAAGTTTGACCCAGCATGCCCTAGGTCCATGTCCTTCCATGCCTACAAAAATAGATCAAAAATTTAGTGGCAAAAATAATTCAAATGATCGAGATTTACAATTAAGTCCAAAATAACAGTAATTTCTAGAACCTAGAATAAATGCAAGATTAAGCAAGTAAAATATGGGTCAAACATGGATTTTAGCAACTAAAATGATCAACAAAATGATACCTATCAACTCCCCCACACTTAAGCTTGAGCGTCTCTCGAAACTACTAAGTACGTATCCCTTAGATTATTCCCAAACATAGTTAAAAGCAAATGAAAAGAAATTACCTAAGGTTGTCAATTCTCAAAAATCTAAGCTCTATGGATTAGTATCTCGTCCTTAAATCAACAACTTAGCATTTTCATCCTTCATGATTCATTGAGATGAATTTAACTCACTAGCCTTTCAAGGGGAGTTTTTGGTGGCTCTCTTCCTAAGTTCTGAGTTCATGATGAAAGTGGAGCTCACTCAAACACACATGCTTTTTGCACTACCATAGGCTTGCTTGTTATCTACTCTCTACCATTAGTCATGATTCGGATCCACATCTATAAAAACAAGTGAAAAACATGGAAAATAGTAAGAATGAAGTGAAAGCCATGAAAATAGAAAAAATTAATGAAGTGGGAGACTTGGTTGCTCAAGAACATTTCCAATGCACTTTGCCCTCTTGTCAGTCCTCATAATGAAGTCAAAAGTGTGATGGAGTGAAACTTTGACATTGCCCTTCAAAAATTCGATGAAAAGACCTCATTAGTTCCTTTGTGCCAATTTTTCTTTTGTGTGCCAACCTTGCTTCCTTCTCTTTTCTTTTCTGATTTTTTTCTTCTTTCTTTCTCTCTAGTAAGGTCAGAATGGTAATGGCGCAATGCTTTGATTGGATGAGATTCTCTTCACTAATTTAATGGTGCCAAGTCTTTAATTGTGTGCCAACTTTGCCTACAGCTCTTATTCTTTTTCATAGTTGCATCTTTTTCAGTCCAACCTAATTTTTCCTGATCTAGAAACAATCGACTTCTATTACATCTTCTAAAGGAAATGCTTCACAGTTTCTGATCAAGACTGTTTTCCTTTTTCTTTTCTTGCAACCACTCTTGATACACATCCCTTCAAGTTGGCACACTTTCACTTACATTTTTTCCTTTTTCTGTTCCAAGTTCAGTTCCACGCAAGTAACCTCAGTTCTTGCAATTCTCTGATTTCTCAAATCAAATACATCACATAGTGGTGGAGAATTTAAATTGTTCCACTCGAAAATTTCTGATCAGCACATTAAATTTCAGCCACTACCTTCACTGCTTTTCCTTTCCTGCTCTACTCTAAAAATCCTAGCAGCCATTTGTTTTTCTTAAATTCGATCAGCAGTGAATGTGCCCATCAATTTCAGATACATTTTATACTTGATACCTTGATTCATAGCCTTGGAAACCAAATTTCAGTCCAAGTTGATACCAAACTTGTGCAGAAACTGCTTGCATGGAATACAACCTTCTGATTTTTTTCTTTTCCAGCTGCATTTTCCAATCTGATTCCTCCAACTCAGCTTCAACAACAGTCCTTCAATAGATTTAGAACTTTGTAGCTTACTCCCTTTTCAGTTTGTATCATTTCAGCAGCTCAAAGTCGAAGTATCTCAGCTTCCAAGTCGGATTCAGCTTGTATCATTTCAGCAGCTTGATACCTTGCTGTTTTATTCAGTAGTCATACTTCAATTCAGTGTCTGATTATGTTCAGCTGCAATTCATCCTTCTAGCAGTGTGTTCTGATTTTTATAGCAAAGTACAGCTGCAATCCAAAACAAACTGACCAAAACATGCTACCAGAAAAAAAAATTTCTTCCTTTTGCACTGAATTTTGCTATTGCGTGCCACTTGGACTTTGGCACCGCTTTGTTTCTTCTTCAACCGAATTCAACTTGGCCAGAATTTCTTGGATCTTCAAATTATAATCAAGAATCTAGATCTCCAATTGTTTCCATCCGTAACCACTTCTTCTTGCTCATTCTTGACACCAAACTCAACTCCACTTGGCACCTTTTGGCTTCAACCGCAAAAAAAAAAATTCTTGACATGAAATGCCTCTTTGATACCAAATATTTTCAAAACACTAGCCACCTTCCCCACACTTAATCTTTTGTCCGTCTCGGGCAAAGTAACATTAAGAAACATCCCAAACAAACAAGTCTATAGAAAAGTATAGTTAAGAGTAGGAAATAAGGAAAGTAAAATAGAATAAACATGATTATTGCCAATAATTGATATGGAAGGGTGAACAATTTGATTAGCCTCTATAGATGTGATCCCATCATTGAAATATGGTTTCGAAAGAACCTAAGCAAGTTCTAGAGTACAATCACATATGTGTGTCACAAAAATAAGGCTAATTCTCACTAGGTGCAAATAATTCATCTCAAGTCATCAATTAAGAATCTAAAGCCAAGTAGTACTCAAGCATCCAAGAATTCATCCATTAGCTCAAACCTTAAGTTTTAATAACCAAATTTAATTTATTTTCAAAAGACTCTAAAATGACATGAAAACAACCTAGAGGGATATATTTATTCCTACTCATCAAGAAAAAGTGCTAAGAGAAATAACATGGTATTTACAATGTCTATTTATTCATTCATTCTACTCTACTCACGCATTTATTGGCAAGAACTCATTTTAAAAGAAAATTCTACTTCTAGAAAACATAAAAATGAAACATGCAATAAAAGAAAATGCAAGAAAGAACAAGCTCCCCTTTATTTATGGCGGTCAGAGTCTATCAAGAAACAACCTCCATCGTGGTAGTGGAGGAGTATGGGTAGTTGAGAGAGCTGCCTTCATTTGATCAATTCCATGGTACAGGGCTCCCCCACACTTGAACTTTACAGAAAAATGCTCAGGTGGCCGAAGGCGATTTAGGTACAAGATCCATGTAATAAGTGGAGTGCTATAAATTAAAGTGAGATCCACTCCTCCTTCTTGATGCCTTTTGGAAATCCTTCCAGGAGGTTGGAGTCTGTTCAGATGGAGTACCCACTCCAAAAGTCTTCGGGACCCTGCAAAACCATGTAATACCTCTCTCAAGCGTGCAGGGTAAGATAGAAGTGTAATATCATCAATCTCAGCATAGAATGTATCCACAAATGCATCACATCCAATTAAATCAATTTTTGGTACCTCAATGATTTTTTCCCAATTAATATCCACAAAAGATGCATCAAGAAACTTATCATAACCAAAGAAATCAATTTTTGGTACTTCAATGGAATCTTCACAATTATTTTCCATCAAGGATGTATCAAGCAATGCATTACAACTAATGAAATCAATTTTCGATTCCTCAATAAGTGTTTCACAATCAATTTCAGCATAAGATATATCAAGAGCTGCATCACAATAAACAACATCAATTTCAGGCTCTTCTAAAAATTTTTCACAATAAGTTTCTACATAAAGTATATCAAGAAATGTTTCACAGCCAATAAAATCAATCTCGGGTACCTCCATAAGTTTTTCACACTCAACTTCAGCATAAGATATAACAAGAGATTCATCACAATAAACAACATCAATTTCGGGCACTTCTAAGAATTTTTCACTATCAGCATTTTCATGATATGTATCCCAACATGCTTCACTTTCAACAAATTCAACACTAGGTACCTCTATCAATTTTTCACAATCAAATTGTACACAAGATGTATCCATAAGTGTATCACAAACAATAAAATCAGTTTGAGGTACCTCTATTGATTTTTCCAAAGAAATAAAAGGAATACTTACCTGATCGTACTGAAAAATACCTGGAGGTTCTACAAGAGTAGATGTATCCGTGTTCTCCTCCTGATCATGTTCAAGCTCCTCTTCAAACTCAGGTTCTGGTGGACCTTCAACTAACTCATGTGATCCTTGGGTTCTTGCTTCCACCATGCAAGTCCCTACACTTTCTGGCTTGTCCTCTGAATCTTCTAATGTATCAGTCAATGGTGGTGGTCCCTGCAGCTCTGTGCAATCCCCTACACCTGTAAAATCATCTCCCATGCATGCTTCTTCAGTAGTATCTGTAACAACCATATGAGAAAAATTAGGACCATCAATAACAATATCATCACAAAATAAAAGATAAGAAAAGTCCTGTAAAGCTTCAGTTTCGAATTCAAGATTGTCACATGTTTTTCCATCCATCCCCTCCAATTCCTCTGTCTCTATTGCATCTTCAACCTTATCTGTACTCAAATCTCCTCCATCTATGTCAAATGAAACATCATCAGCAATTAACTCTGCCTCAACAGTCTCATCTAAAATATTCATGCTAATGCTAGGAGGATCCTCTCTTGGGTGCTGAAAAAATGGTAAGGACACTTTTGGTTTCTCTTCTTGAGTTGAAAACTTTGGAAATGAATTTTGAACAGGAATCTCCGGAGGGATGCATGCTGTAGGTTTTCTGATTTTGATGACTTCGTCTTCTTCTTCCACCAAATTTGCAAGATCAATTGAAGACAAATTTGGCCATGCATTAGGGCCACCTTGAACTGATAAAAATCCAACTCCGGGGTTGTTTTGAGTGGGAAAATGGAATGCTGGAAATTCTTCATGAAATACGGCATTTTGAGTGTTTAAACTTGAAACAACCTCTTTATTCCTCCAAGTTAGTTCACAATCATGCCCCTTAAAATCCTGAGTAGCCTGAGGAGATAATTGTCCTGATCTTTCAGCTTCTGTATGATTCATTTGATCAACCCATTGTTCAAGGCGTCTTCCAATGTCTTGAAGCCTGGTGTAGAACTCCTGTTGGTCTTGATATGTAGCAAAAGGCTGCTGAAGACCATGAGTAGGCTGTGAATTCTGAAAATCAAATAGTGGGGGCTGCTCAGATGGTTGAATGGGTTGATTAAACTACTGAAAATTTGGTTGATAGCAAGGATGATGTTGCTGGAAATTATTGTTCTGAAAATTCTGAAGTTGGGGCTGACATTGTTGATTGAATTGCTGAAATGCTTGAGGTTGAAAATTCTGAGTGTCTTGCTGACAATTCGGACCTTGAAACTGAAAATCTTGATTTGAAAACTGTGAATAATGAAAACCTTGCTGTGAGGGTTGAAATACTTGCTGGCCTTGATAAAAACCTTGCTGTGAGGGTTGAAATACTTGCTGGCCTTGATAAAAACCTTGCTGACCATAATTGAATGGTTGTTGAAAATTTTGTTGAGTCTGCTGAAATGGTTGAAAATTTTGTTGAAAATTTGGATTGTACCCTTGCTGAAAATTCTGAAATTGTGGTTGAAACTGCTGTAGCGGCTGATTAAAAGTTTGGTACTGCTGCAAATCTGAATAGGGCTGCTAAAATTGTTGTCACGACTGCTGGTGAGGAGATGAATAAGCATTTGAAAACATTTTGAATCTGCAGTCCTGTCACAATACAAACAAGAAAAATGGCAGCAACTGTATATAAAAGATAAAGCAAAAGAAAATAGAATCAAATGATATTCCCATAAGCACACAAGCAAAAATCAAACAAACTCAACTAGTAGTTCTCCGGCAACGGCGCCAAAAATTTTGATGAACCCGAACTAGATGTCACAAATGTGGGTCTCAAAATTTAGATATGTGTAAGCTGGAAACCCTTTTTGCTATCAAATAAACAGGTCGTATTTTTCCTAGGGCTAGTTAAGGGTGTTTGATTCGAGCTCGAGTTTATGTGTCGTCGAATATTTTTGGGTTTCAAGTAAGAATTGGGTTTGGTTTCAATTAGAAATGGAAAAGCAAGGAAACTTAACTATGGAACTTACCCCAAGTAATTCAACCAATGAACTCAAACAATTGAGAGCTTAAATGTAACTTAGCCTAATTTGGAAAACAAATCTGATATAAAATCAAACCAAATTCTGATTGATACTAATGCAAGGAACTTCTTCAAGAATCATTACTCCAAACACACCAAATGCAACTCAATCTTCAACAAAACTGATACAAAATCAGTGCCAAGACTTCTCTTGATACAAAGTGCTAGCAATTGAACAACTTGAGACAAAAATGAGAGAAGCTAATGTGCCAAAAATTGAAACTGTGTGCAGAATTTATAGCTGGTCAACTCAGTTTGGAAGGCTAGGCTTTCAATGAAGTTATCTGCACGTATGAATGAAGAAATTGAAACCCGAGACTGATCAAAGCAAGAACAAACTTAATTCAGAAATGGAATGCAGAAAATCAGAGACCATATGCAGAATTTCAGCAACAAATTGGATGTAAAGTCAAACAAGACAAATGAAAACAAGTGCTCGAAGCTAGTTGCAAAAGTGATAAACTGAAAATTTCAGAAATGGAGCTGACCAATTCAAAAACATCTAAATGAAGAACTGAATTCATAAATGCAGGAGTGAGTGTAAAAGTGCAGCAACAATTCAGAAACAGAATGCCGAGGTGTAGTAAATTGAATTCAGAGTCAAACCAAGCTTTTGAGATCAAATGCTCCAATCTAATGTTCAGCTAAAATTCAGAATAGCTAACGTTAACTTGATACAAACTGCATAAATGAAACTAACTATGCAGAGCTCGAATGTAGAAAAGCAGAGATGGAATTAACTTTTGCAGACACAAACTAAATTTGCATAAATAAAAACTGAACACATCAATTGAAACCAATTGCGGAAATTGAATTCAAGTGCTTTGTAAATGAGACAAACTTCAAGGTGAATTCAAAAGATTAAAACTAAGCTAGCTTGATACAAACATCCAGAAATTGAAAATACACACTGATACGCAATGAAGAAACTGCTATGCTTAAATTGGGCTGATACGCAAGAAATGAAACAAGAATTGAACTGAAATTGCAACTATTGTTCACTAAACAAACTCCCTAACTGATTACCTTGCAAAATGAAACCTAATTAAGGCTGGAACAATTCAGAAAAGAAAGCTATAAAGTTGATACGAAATCATAACTGAAAATGAGCTGCAGAAATGAAATTTACAGCTAATAAATTGAAAATTCACTAAGTAAACTAAGCCTTGATTCCTCCCTTAGCTCAAGAACTCCTTGCCGTCACACAAGGGTAAGCTTCGAACCCGTAAGCTCCACAAATCACTGGGAAAACTCAATCTGCGATCAAATCCAGCTCAGCTTGCTCAAATCTGAAATTTCCATTCGATTCCTTCAATCTCGCTGCGGTGGATTGCGCTGATGGCTTGGAATTGATCCGAGCACTCCAGGGAACCCCTCCAGATAGCTCGGATGGAAGAAATGATGCACCACCAAGATCGAAGATAGCAAACAGCAGAGCCAAGGAAACCTCACATCAGCTATGTTTCTTGGGCAAATTGAGGCTGGAAACTTCACGGATGAATCTGTTGGAAACTCTAGGCCGCAAAAATCGCTTTTTGCGTTGCGGAAACCCCAGAATCTCGGCCACGGATCCGTGCGAACTTATAAAACAAATACGAGTACGAGTTTAATATCTAGATCTACACTAGATCTACGTGATAAGGTCATTACCCTTGACGCGTAGCCCTTCGCTTTCCCGCTTATCCAAGAGGCCGCCGGATCTCGTAGAGTATCAAAGTAGACACTCCTCTATATGTATCCACGCGAACAAAAGAAGATGGATCGAAACCTTGGTGTGCTAGCACCCCTATGGGTTTCGGCCAAGAGAGGGAGAGGAAGAAGAAAAATCCGGGAAGAGAAGAAGAGCAACCAAAATGAAAAAAAAAACCCCTTTTGTTTCCCTTGGGTGGCCGGCCACTTAATGGCCATTAATGGCCATTAGGTGGCCGGCCATAATGGCCATTAAGTGCCATTAGGTGGCCTTCCAAATCCCCTATCAATTTGAATTCGAAATTCAAATGGGGGGGGAAAACCAAGTCAAGTCCAACTTGAATTGGAACCAAGTCAAGTCAAACTTGATTTGAATTTAGGTCAAGTCAAACTTGCCTTTTATGGACTTTCCATATTTAGCCAAGTCGAAATTGACTCCATTTCTTCTCCCATGTTGAGTCTAACTCGAAGTGGAACCAAGTCAAGTCAAACTTGATTTGGATTTAGGTCAAGTCAAACTTGCCTTTTATGGACTTTCCATAAGTAGTCAAGTCAAACTTGACTCCATTTCTTCTCCCATGTCAAGTCTAACTTGAAGTGGAACCAAGTCAAGTCAAACTTGATTTGGATTTAGGTCAAGTCAAACTTGCCTTTTATGGACTTTCCATATTTAGCCAAGTCAAACTTGACTTCAATTTTCTCCATCTATTTGTTCTTTGCGTGTGACCCTATAGGTTCTTGTAACGTTGGCAATGCTTCTAACGTCTTAGAAACATAAGCAATGAGCGGTATCTAGCAACACATCATTGCTACCCAAGTTACAAGAATGTTGAGATCCAACATTACCTTGTGACTAATAATTGTGACTCTCACAATATATGATAATGTCCCTCTATCCTTGATATCTAGATTGACTCAATTGAGGCATAGACCGTGTCATCCTCGAGTCAATCTATATCTTGAACTCCAAGTAGACTCACACTAATCAAGTGAGCTCAATATCTCATATTGACTCACTTGGGCATGGCCATGCACTTTGTGGTCTCACTCTATCAAGAATACGATATCGCTCCCGTCATATAGGAGGGATAGATCCCATCTACATCACTCACATCCCTCTCCATAATTTGTTACATACCCAGTAATCGCCTTTATAGTCCACCCATTTACGGGTGACGTTTGACGAAGTCAAAGTACGTAACTACTTATGTAGGAATCCATGGTGACTTCAGGTCCAAGGACTAATAGTCATACTAATAGCCACATGAGAAAGTATATGACACTCATATAACGATCCATGATACTTTCTCATGGCGGGTCATTCAGTATACATTCTCCAATGCATACCCATGTGTCAACTTGATATCTCTATATCCATGACTTTTGAGATCAAGTCATCATGTTGACCTACATGCTAGTCTCTACGTATTAACATTGTCCCTGAATGTTAATACTTGACTAGGAATTATTTAGAGTAGTGTTCTCTATATCATCTCACTATCGATTCAACCAATCGATTGATATAGATAAGAAACTTCTACTCAAGGACATTATTATACTTAGCTAATTGGCACAAATACACGTAAGTATAATAACCACAAAACATGCCTTTATTTATATATAGGAATATGATACAAATTAGTCCATACAATCATTACATGATCGGCTCTAGGGCTCTCACCAACAGAATCTTCCTAATGACCTAGAACCTGATCCAATGAAGAAGATCGAGTGGTCGCACCCTTAGATGAAGAAACAAGCTGAAGAAATGAAGAAAACGCAACAATGAGGAAGACAGCGGCGAAGACGCGACGAGCTGCAACTGAGGGAAATTAAGTTTATATACTTTGAAATCAACGGCTAAGATTGTTTTGGATGAATCCAACGGTCGGATCTTCTCCAATCTGAACCAAACATTGATGATGTTGATCAAGGGTCAAGATCTGCCTCAGGGTAGCTCAGATCTTCCAGATTTGCCATGGATGGCCCAGATCAACCTGATCTTCGAATGGACAGTCTAGAGCCCTTTGAGCTTGATCTAATGGTTGAATGGTCTCCGATTTGGATGAAAATCTCAGATCTTGACCTCGGTACTTGATCAGCCTTAACCCTAGCTCGGATTGCCTCAGAGGTTCCCAGATGGCTCAGATCTAGCCGTTTTTGAATCGGACGACCCAGATTTGTCTGAAGCTTGATCACTCGATCCGGGTCCACTTCCGACTCAAATTTGACCCAGCATAACCTAGGTCCATGATCCTTCCATGCCTACAAAAATAGAACAACAATTTAGTGGCAAAATAATTCAAATGTATCAAGATTTACAATTAAGCCCAAAATAGCAGTAATTTCTAGAACCTAGCATAAATGCAAGATAAAGCAAGTAAAATATGGGTCAAACATGGATTTTAGCAACTAAAATGATCAACAAAATGATACCTATCAACCGCGTAAGATAGGCTCAGGGAGGCCCTGGCAAAGCAAGACAGAATGTTTGCCGAGATGGAACAGCTGAAGCGCGCCAAGGAGGCTACTGAGGCCGAGCTGTGCGACTTTCGAGTTGCTGGGACTTCTAACACTAGAGTGGCTGAGGCAGACTTCAAGGCCAAGTTCCTGGAATCGGATGAATTCGGTGATATCCTTGTTGGCCAAGTAATGAAGCGCTTGAAGCAAGGTTTCTACAGGGCCATTGACCAGTTGAAGAAGGCTCAACTTCTGCCTCCAGATACTGATATGAGTTTTATGAGTGTCGGCCAAGTTTGGGTGGAGCTCCCCCCCCCCCCCCCAGGACCAAGAATTGTAGGATTATGTGCTATCAGGGAGCTCCGCCCCGCTATAATCATTTTGATTATAATGATAACATTTCTTGCCCTTACTATCACGTGCATGCTTTTGCGTTCGGCTCCATGTGTCATTTGTCTTCACAGCGAGGGCTCAAAGAGTAGAAAGATAGAGATTTTTCAGGTTTGATCCTGAGTATGGATCTCCTCATGCTACCCCCGCAAGCCCAAGTACTAGGCCCGCAGTTATCCCCTTGTGGGGCCCCTGTCGACCCTTCTCTCTCTCTCTCGAGAGTTTTGGCAGCCTCCGAACCATCGTCTCTGAATCCCAAACACTCCATTGAATTGATCCATAAAGGGTTACGAGTTCTCAGGCATGACGAAGGCATACCAATCGATGCGACGCTTCATGGTTGGCGCCTGTTATTGCTCCTGCGCCATGCCTGCATTAAGTGCGAAGAGAGGCGGTGGTCACTATAAAAAGGGGGAGAAGGGTGAACCATCCTTTCCCATCCATTTCGCCTTCTTTCTCCTGATAGACTCCTTGTGGCGAGATGTCAGTGCACTTTCCTCCGCCCCTTTTTACGGCAGGAGTTGTCGACACCGCCGGGGAGGATAGCGGAGACGTAGTAGTGTTTCTTGCCGAAGGGCCTAGCGGAGGTGGAACCACATGTTTCACACTGTTTGTTAGGGAACATAGCGGAGATGATGTCCGGGGTCTCGCTGAATATCCTGGCGGAGATGGGACCCCAGGTTTGGCCGAGGAGTCCAGAAGGGATATCATGTGTTCCGCCAGGGAGCATGGCGGAGATGACATCTCCTGATGGTTCATCTTCTGCCCCTCCCTGGGCGGCCAATGTCTCCTAGCGGTTCGTCCCCTGTCCACCTCAAACGTCATCCCCTTCCGAACTACTCGTTTCCTCGAGTTTGGGCATCGGATGGTGCTTGCCGGGTATGGCACAGAGCTATCACTGGGAGAAGGATTGTAGCTGTTGTCCCCCTCCTCTTCCTTTTGAATTTTGTAGTCATCCTTGTTGTTAGATGCATCTTTTCAGGAAGAGGTAGTTGGGGTTTCCGAATGGAATTGTTACGCCCATGTGTTCCCCCAGTTGTTCTCATCTGTTAATGATTACGAGAATGAAGGACCGAGAGGTTTCCGCTACGGCCAAAGATTCAAGGATTTCGACCATAATGATCATGGATCACTGCTCACCCGCTATCGGAAGACGGTTTCGAGCCAGGTGACTATGCGGAAATGATGAAGTGATAGAGAAAATCCCGAGTAGAGGAGTGATCTCCTTTAACGGATCTGCTGGTTGTACCTTGGTATTCCTCTGAGATGTTGGCATCAATGTATTTCCAATATGAATGAAGGAAAATATTCATCACCTTTGTAGCGCAAATGCTGGTATTAATATTTCGATGTCTTGCTTGTTCCCTTTTTGTCTAGTAGATTGTGTAGGACCGGTGCCGTCGATAGAGGGGGGGTGAATATAGACCGTGAAAATCTTTCGGTAAACTTCGTAAATCTTTTGAACGTTCTTAGATCAGAGTTAATAGCATAGCGGAAAAGTAAGACAGAAAAAGAAAAACAATACACAAGGACATAGCGGGATTTATTTACTTGGTTCCCAACCCCCCAGGGTCAGTACGTCCAAGGCCTATGTACTCGACGTGAGTCCACTATTGGTCTCCTTTCCGAAATTTTCGGAGGCGGAGAAAACTCGTCTTACAGTGTATAGTTACAAGCAACAATATTGAAAGTTAAGTACGGAACAAATAAAGGCAAACCGAACAAGAATCTGAAACTCGGCCGATCTGGACCTCCGATGTGCCGCGCACTTCCTCCTGGAGCCTCCCGGTCATAGAGCCTCGTCTTTAGCACATTGTCTTCGGTCAAAATGATCAGAATAGCACTTGGCAATTGTGTTTGAAGCAGAGGGGTCGAATCCCCTTTTATAGTGCTTCTGGGGGAGCCCTGGACATCAGGGGCGCCCCTATAAACTCGGTCAAACCTTATCCCCGCGCCGACCTCGCCGCAGCTGATAAAACCTTTGACCAGGGTGCCCCAGACCTCCCGGGCACCCGCGTGAAGGCTTATCTTTGTTTCGAACTCGAAACAGCAAATACAGCTTTCAACTTGGGCGCCCCGGACCTCCCGGGCGCCTCGCATGAAGCCTATTCTGCTTACCACACGAGAACTGCTTTTTCCTTCTTTAGCTAGGGTGCCCGAAACACTGGGGCGCCCTGGATGCTTGGGGGCGCCCCCACTGTTGGGGGTGCCTGGCTTCAGGGCTTCCAGCCTGGTTACCTGTTTTGTCTCCGGTTCTTGGTACCTGCAAGATACACAAACACAAAGCAAATATACATACAATATTATCCTTAAGGACTTGGTTCGGACTTCGGATTTGTACGAAACCCTAGGTCGAACCGACGCAAGTTCTCACCCCCGAGAACGCACCTTCCACCTACTCCTTTCAGGAGTCGGTTGCCACCCAGTCCTTCGAGTGGACTTTTGCTTAGCCTCCGATTACTCCAGACCTCGAGACGCCCGAACCCCGACCCGTCTCTACTTCTGTCCTTAGTCATCGCTCAACTAAGTTACTCAGTCCCTCGGACCAAGACTCCGTGCCCAAACCCTAGGTCCAAGACTTAGGTGCCCAACCCTCGGCCAGGTCTTCGTGCCCAATTCCCCGAACCAGGTCTTCGGTGCCCAACCCTCGGCCAAGTCTTCTTGCCCAGTCCTCGACCAGGACTTAGTGCCCACCTTCCGAGCAGGTCTTCGGTGCCCAGCCCTTTGCCAGGACTTAGTGCCCAATCCTCGATCAGGACTTAGTGCTCAATTCCCTGAACCAGGACTTATTGCCTAGGTTATAGTGCCCAATTCCCTGAACCAGAACTTATTGCCTAGGTTTACTAGGACTTCCTTCCACTTTGGTTACTCCTCTCTTAACTCCCCTTTGTCTGTTCAATGTGTCACTGACTTAAGTAAATTGTCAAACATTAAAACACTTAGAGGAGAACATCATTGATGCAACTTGCACCAACAATCTCCCCCTTTTTGATGTTTGACAATAACTTAAGTTAGATTGGTTGAAGGGGCTAACTTACTCTCCTTGGGATCAAACTAAAAAATGATCTTAGTTTTGAAAATATATTTTTGATCCTCTGACAAAATAAGAAAAAATTTCTAACTTTCACTTCCTCCCATTTTGAAAGACATTTTGATTAATTGATCCTTTGGTAAGATGGAAAGAAAAAAATTATTTCTAACTTAAGCGCATCTCTCCCCCTTTGTCATACATCAAAAAAAATTACTAGAAATACTTGCGCCAACAATGAGAATATTTGGTTCTTTTTGAAAATACTTAGTATAAATTTTTGAAGGCATAATATAAAACTAAGTACTTACGTATTTTGATCTTAGAAAACATAAACAACATTGCATTTTTTTTTTGGAAAATACCGTATTTTTGAAAGAATACTGTGAGTTTTGAAAAGGTGCAAGTACTTTGACAGATATGATGCATTTTTGAAAGATATTTTGAAAACTATAAGTTTTTCAAAAAAAATATTATACATATTTTGCAAGTACTAACTATTTTTGAAAAAGATAAGACTTTGAAAAATATAAGTAATTTTAGAAAAGTATTATGCATTTTGAAAACATAATATTTTACTTAACTAAGTTTCTTTTCCAGTCTGACACAATCCTCGGAAACCTTGTTAACTACAAGGACATTTTCCTAAGTGTCCTGGAAAATTTTTCAAACTCAAGTAAATATAAAAATAATTTCATAAGTCACACAAATTCTGAAAAATAGAATAATAGGATGTAAGTACATGTATGAATTTTTGAAGTCATAATACTTGACTTGGTTTATCTTCCAGTCTGACACAATCATAGGAAACCTTGTTGACTACAAGGACATTTTCCTAAGTGTCCTGGAAGATTTTCCAAACTCAAGATAAACATTTTTTTTAAATTGATCAAAACCAGATGAATTTTTTGAAAATACTGGTATTTTTTAAAAAATGTTAGTATTTCGAAAGAATACTTATGTTTTTAGCAAGATTTTGAAGATATAATTCAAGAAAACATGTTATTAAATAATTCTTTTAATTTGACCTCCCCCTAAACTTGACTCAGTCCTGGGAAGCTTGTTGACCACAAGTACTCTTCCTCTGAGTCTTAAGGTTTGATTCGGATCAAAAGAATAATCTAATAATTTTCCAAATAATTTAAAACTTGTCAGAAGGTTGACTCAGACTCCCCTTAAATCTGACACATCCTAGGAGTCCTTTTAGATCATGAAGTGGACCTTCCTCTGTGTCTTTAGGGTTTATCAAAATCAAATGAACACCAATTTTCAGGAAGATAGATTTTGAAACCATAATTTGGAAAGAAGATAATTTTTAAAGTATAAGCCATGTGTGATAGAAATTAAGGCGCAGTTTTCGAAAAGTCTTTTTTAAAAAAAATTAAAAAGAGTGAAAACACTCCCCCTGTACCCAACATCGTTTGACTCTATCTAAGTGTCTTAAGGAACTTTAGTGTTGTCCTAAGAGGCTTGTGTCTAATTGAGTGAGTCAAACAATTTTTGGAAAGATATACTTTTGAAAAATGTATAATATGTATAATCAATCAGACAAGCATGAATTCCATAAAAACATTATTATGTTAAAGCGCTATTTTAAAAATATATTTTTAGAAAAATATTCTAACAATTTTGAAGATCAATTTTGAAAAATATTTTTCAATTCATTAGTCCTTAACATCTCACCCATTTTAGATGTATCAATACAACAAGCATGGTTGCCTTATAGGTGTATTGTGAGATGCTTGAATCATTTTTCTTAATTTATTATTAATTCTAAGATTTAATTGAAGCTTGTGTTAGATTCAAATCTAGCAATAGTAAAGTGAATTTGATTTTCAGTAATTGGCTTCCAGGTCTTGGCGAGGCACTAGGCCTTCTTTGGTCCTAGCCTTATTGGATCATCAACCCTTTCCTTGACAAAGCATTTTATAGAAAATTTATTTTCAAGTTACTCCTTGAAAGATTTTGGTCTAATTAGTTTGGATCTTAGATCGGTAGCTTCGGCTAGTTCTGCCAAGATGGCTTCCCTAACGTACTATCATCTCACCTCCACCCAATACTAGGTTGATCAAGTTTCAATTATTCTTTTTCCTATAGCCGTTCTAAATTATGCATAAAATTTAAATATGAATAACATGACATATATTTAAAAGAATTAGCAAATGCATGGCATGGCAATTATGCATGAGTCAAACAAGTCCAAAGCATTTTAATTACGTTTCTAAAGATATATCAAATTCCCGATTTGATACATGTCGTGTGAACCCGCGGATATGTCAACCCACTTTAACATATTTAATTTTATAAAATTAATTATTACGGTTTGGGTAAGATTTTAGTTTAGTTCGAGTTTATTTAATATTTGGTTGGATTAAGAATTAATTGAAGTTAACTTAATTAAAAATTAATTAATTAATTGAGATTTAATTGAATTAATTTAAGTTTGAATTAATTTAGATTGAATTAATTTAAGTTTGAGTTAATTTAATTTGAATTAATTTAAGTTTGAATTAATTAGGATTAATTTGAATTAATTTAAGTTTAAATTAATTAACATTTAATTTGAATTTAATTGACTTAATTAGGATTTAGTTGAATTTAATTGACTTAATTAAGATTTAATTGAATTAATTTGAGTTTGAAAAATTAAGTTTTTATTAATTTGAATTTGAATAATTAAGATTTAATTAATTTGAATTTGAATAATTAAGATTTAATTAATTTGAATTTGAATAATTAAGATTTAATTAATTTGAATTTGAATAATTAAGATTTAATTAATTTGAGTTTGAACAATTAAGATTTAATTGATTTGAATTTGAATAATTAAGATTTAATTAATTTGAATTTGAATAACTAAAATTTAATTAATTTGGATTTAAATAATTAAGATTTAATTTGAATTTAATTTAATTTGGATTTAATTTGATTTAATTTGTATTTAATTTAATTTGGATTTAATTTGAATTTAAGTTTGAATTAATTACGATTTAATTTGAATTTAATTAGGATTTAATTTGAATTAATTAGGATTTAATTTGAATTTAAGTAGGATTTAATTTGAATTAATTAGGATTTAATTTGAATTAATTAGGATTTAATTTGAATTTAAGTTTGAATTAATTACGATTTAATTTGAATTTAATTATGATTTAATTTGAATTAATTAGGATTTAATTTGAATTTAAGTTTGAATTAATTACGATTTAATTCAAGTTTGAATTAATTGTGATTTAATTCAAGTTTGAATTAATTATGATTTAATTAATTTGAGTTTGAATAATTAAGGTTGAAATGATTAATTAATAGTTGTGGGTTTAAGTTCATCATTTTCATTATTTCAAAAATTTCTTCTTCATCTTTATCTACCTTTTCAAGTTTTTCTATTAATTTTGATTTATTTGAATCTTTGTGAACTTTATTAATTATGGCCTTAATCTTAGATAATTCCATATCCTCCTCATCCTCAAAGTAGGAGGAGTAATTTGGGCCACTAATTAAAGTTTTGTAATAATTTTCAAGATTATCTATAATTAAGTTATTATCTTGGAGAATTTCATTATCCTCAAGTTTTTTAATAAAATCATTTTTATCCTCAAAAATAATTTCAGGATTATCTCCACTAATTTCAAAGTTATCTTTAGAATTATTCTTAAGATGTTCAAATTTGAATTCTGAGTTATACAACGGATTTTCAAATTTGAATTCATAATTATCTAAAAGATTTTCAAATTTCAATTTGAATTTATCCTTAGGATTAGATTTATCTGAATTAGAATTATCAAAATTATTATTAGAATTAAAGTTATCAGAATCAGAATTAAGTTTAAAATTATCAGAAATAAAATTATTAGGATTAACATTATCAGAATTAAAGTTATCAGAATCAAAATTAATTTTAAAATTATCAGAAATAAAATTATTAGGTTTAACATTATCTGAATTAAAGTTATGATAATTTATTTTAAAAATTACTGAATTAATGTTCTGAATTAAATAATTAATTTCTGATATGATTAGTCATATCTGCATTTTCTAATTTGTCATGCAAAATATTAATTTTACTATGCAGTAAATCTAATTTATCAGAAAAATTAACTAAATTATCTAAAGACAGTGCAAGAATTTTGAAACTTTTCGGAATGTAAATTTTACGTACCTTTGTCGGACATTTGTTCTTGTAGTGTCCGTATTTTCCGCACTTGAAGCATTGTACGTGATCTTTGTTTTTCCGGACTCCTGGCGCCAGTGTCTCTTTTGCCGCCGGTGGTGTAAACCGAGTTTTACGAGTAGGACACTGATTTTTGTAGTGCCCTCTCTCCCCCTGCACGTGAAACACATAATATGAAACTTAAAAATGGACATTTAAAAAAAATGTACCTGATTCACCCCTGGGCTCCCCCTCAAATCCTGGCGTCGTTGCTCCGTCGGCGGTTAGTCCAGTGAAGAGCAGCTCCGCTCTGATACCACTTGTAGGACCGGTGCCGTCGATAGAGGGGGGGTGAATATCGACCGTGAAAATCTTTCGGTAAACTTCGTAAATCTTTTGAACGTTCTTAGATTAGAGTTAGTAGCACAGCGGAAAAATAAGACAGAAAAAGAAAAACAATACACAAGGACACAACGGGATTCATTTACTTGGTTCCCAACCCCCCAGGGTCAGTACGTCCAAGGCCTATGTACTCGGCGTGAGTCCACTATTGGTCTCCTTTCCGGAATTTCTGGAGGCGAAGAAAACCCGTCTTACAGTGTATAGTTACAAGCAACAATATTGAAAGTTAAGTACGGAACAAATAAAGGCAAACTGAACAAGAATCTGAAACTCGGCCGATCCAGACCTCCGAAGTGCCGTGCTCTTCATCCTGAAGCCTCCTGGTCGTAGAGCCTCGTCTTTAGCACGTTGTCTTCAGTCAGAATGATCAGAATAGCACTTGGCAGTTGTGTTTGAAGCAGAGGGGTCGAAGCCCCTTTTATAGTGCTTCTGGGGGGGCCCTGGACGTCGGGGGCACCCCTATAAACTCGGTCAAACCTTATCCCCGCGCCGACCTCACCGCAGCTGATAAAACCTTTGACAAGGGCACCCCAGACCTCCCGGGCGCCCGCGTGAAGGCTTATCTTTGTTTCGAACTCGAAACAGCAAATACAGCTTTCAACTTGGGCGTCCCGGACCTCCCGGGTGCCCCGCTTGAAGCCTATTCTGCTTACCACACGAGAACTATTTTTTCCTTCTTTGGCTAGGGCGCCCGGAACACTGGGGGCGCCCTGGATGCTTGGGGGCACTCCCACTGATGGGGGCGCCTGGCTTCAGGGCTTCCAGCCTGGTTACCTATTTTGTCTCCGGTTCTTGGTACCTCCAAGATACACAAACACAAAGCAAATATACATACAATATTATCCTTAAGGACTTGGTTCAGACTTCGAATTTGTACGAAACTCTAGGTCGAACCGACGCAAGTTCTCACCCCCAGAACGCGCCTTCCACCTACTCCTTTCAGGAGTCGGTTGCCACCCAGTCCTTCGGGTGGACTTTTGCTTAGCCTCCGATTACTCCAGACCTCGAGAAGCCCGAACCCCGACCCGTCTCTACTTCTGTCCTTAGTCATCGCTCAGCTAAGTTGCTCAGTCCCTCGGACCAAGACTTCATGCCCAAACCCTAGGTCCAGGACTTAGGTGCCCAACCCTCGGCCAGGTCTTCGTGCCCAATTCCCCGAACCAGGTCTTCGGTGCCCAACCCTCGGCCAGGTCTTCCTGCCCAGTCCTCGACCTGGACTTAGTGCCCACCTTCTGAGCAGGTCTTCGGTGCCCAGCCCTTTGCCAGGACTTAGTGCCCAATTCTCGATCAGGACTTAGTGTCCAATTCCCTGAACCAGGACTTATTGCCTAGGTTATAGTGCCCAATTCCCTGAACCAGAACTTATTGCCTAGGTTTACTAGGACTTCCTTCCACTTTGGTTACTCCTCTCTTAACTCCCCTTTGTCTGTTCAATGTGTCACTGACTTAAGTAAATTGTCAAACATTAAAACACTTAGAGGAGAACATCATTGATGCAACTTGCACCAACAGATTGTGTTAACCTCACTTCCACAGCGCCTAAGTATTTCGGGCACCCAAAACACCGCGAGGCATCCGGTTCTCAGCTACTTGGTCGGGCGTCCGTAGCGCCCCGACCAAACCTAAGTACCTCGGGCTTCCGCAGCACCGTGAGTTATTGGGGTTTTTTTCTTGGTTGGGAGTCCGCAACACCCAGACCACGCCTAAGTACCCCAGGCATCCGCAGCGCCGTAAGGTATTAGGGTTTTTATTCTTGGTTGGGAGTTCGTAGCACCCCAACCAAGCCTAAGTACCCCGAGCATCCGCAGCACCGCGAGGTATTAGGGTTTTTATTCTTGGTTGGGAGTCCGTAGCACCCAGACCAAGCCTAAGTACCTCGGGCATCCACAGCGCCACGAGGTATTAGGGTTTTTATTCTTGGTTGGGAGTCCGTAGCACCCAGACCAAGCCTAAGTACCCCGGGCATTCGTAGCACCGCGAGGTATTAGGGTTTTTATTCTTGGTTGGGAGTTCGTAGCACCCCGACCAACCCTAAGTACCCCGGGCATCCGAAGCACAGTGAGGTATTAGAGTTTTTATTCTTGGTTAGGAGTTCGTAACACCCCGACCAAGCCTAAGTACCTCTGGCATCCGCAATACCGCGAGGTATTAGGGTTTTTATTCTTGGTTGGGAGTTCATAGCACCCAGACCAAGCCTATGTACCCCGGGCATCCGCAACACCGCGAGGTATTAGGGTTTTTATTCTTGGTTGGGAGTCCATAGCACTCAGACCAAGCCTAAGTACCTCGGGCATCCTCAGCACCGCGAGATATTAGGATTTTTCTTCTTGGTTGTATATGTTGGCACTTTGGAGAGGGCCCCTTTCTTTATTTCATTAATTCGCTGCAAGGCTGCAAGAGTACATAGGCAGGTACACAATATGCGAGGTAACTCTTACCGGGAACGAGTGGGTCGAAGCCTTTTGTTCCTGTCCTCCTGTGCATGACCGCTTAATCCAGCTAGCTTTTTGGAGCCCTCGGGTTTTTCTGGGACTCTGATCTGACCTCCCCGCTGTAACATTGCCGAGGTACCAGCTGGTCCCCTTTGACTTCAGCCACTCGGTGGCCTACGGAGAATTTTATCTTCTGGTGGTAGACAGAGACCACCGCCTAGAAGACACTGAGCGCCGGGCAGCCCAAGATGGCGTTGTAGGATGAGGGAGCGTCCACAATCAAGAAGGGTGTCCTCCTGGTCCTTTCAAGCGCGTCGCTGCCCAATGATAGCGATAGGGTGATTTGCCCTATCGGCTATACTCGATACCCCGTAAAGCCGAACAGTGGGGTCGAGACCGGGAGTAGCTCATCCTCGTCGATTTGCATCTGGTCCAGAGCTGCCATGTACAGGATGTTCACGGAACTTCCTATGTCCACGAAGATGATCTTAACCTCGTAGTTGGCGATGCGGGCAAGGATTACTAGGGCGTCTTCATGGGGAACTTCCACTTCTTCCAAGTCTGCTGGACCGAAAAAGATTGTAGGGTCTGCTCCTGGCTCAGACTCGTCCTGATTGAGTAATTTTCCAGTCGCCGGGTATGCGACTTCCTTGCCCAGTGGGAATCTCCTCTGGTGGGTCCCCCGGAGATTACTCCAACATGTCCCGAGGGCGGGATACGTACAGGGGTCTTGCCTTTCCGGGGATCTCTTTCTAAGGAGGGAGATTTGCGGGGTGCAGGCCCCTAACTGCTTCCTCGCAACCGTGACCGAGACCGCTGTCGGGTCTCATTTCCCCGGCCTGTTGCTGTCGAGGAGAAAGGCTTCGCCGTGGAGAGCTTCGGCGATACCCCGCTTTATTCCACTTTCTCTGAGGCTTGGTGTCTGCCTTCTCACTCAATTTCCTCTTCAAGGCATGACACTCCTCGGTGGAGTGTGTTGTACTGTCGTGGAAATCGCAGTACTTGTCAATGACTCTGGTTGCTCAGTATCCACCGTCTCGACCAGCCTTCTCTTGCCAGCCCTCTGGTCCTTCCCGAGGTGAAGGTCCTTTCCTCAAGTTGGAGCTGGGGGCTCCCTCCTTTCAGACCGGGGAACAGCTTGAGGGAGGACTCCAGCTGGTTCCTTGCAAAGAGCGTATTGCACCTCTTACACGTTAACGTGATTGACATAACGCCCCAGCAGATCATCGAAGCTGATAGGGGGCTTCTTCACCAGGGATCGGAAAAAATCCCCTTCCGCGAGCACTGACGAGGATTTCCGGCGTTGCACTGGGCACGTCTTGTGCCACCCTGTTGAACTGCTGGATGTACTCCTTGAGCGGCTCTTTCGACTTCTGCTTGAGGGCGAACAGATTGAGTGTCGTCTTCTGATAGCGACGGCTACTGGCAAAGTGGTAGAGGAAGACGGTTCTAAACTCCGCGAAGGAGTTGATAGAACCTTGTGGCAGCCTCTGGAACCATCGTTGGGCTGCTCCAAACAGGGTTTTCAAGAACACCCGATACTTTACACCGTCAGTATACTAGTGTAGGAGTACCGCATTTTCAAACTTACAAACATGATCCTCCGGATCTGTCTTCCCGTCATAATCAACGATCCCAAGCCCTCGGAACTGCTTCGGCATGGGGTCTTCCACAATCTCAGATGAGAAGGGAGTAGAGGGAACCTTATAGAAGGCCTTAGGTTCCTCCATTTTCTCTTGTTCCTCTTCGTGCCTCTGCGTGCTAGAGGCTACCGAGTTGGCATTCTCGATATCTCCGGGAGAGTCTCTTCGGGGACCTGGGGCTTCTCCGTCCCGTCACCCCAATGGTGTGACGGATCTTCGCGAGTGCGAGGTGGAGACTCTAGGAATCTCCTCTCGTGCAGGAGCCCCTCGCTGCGAGACGACTTGCTCGACTTGGTGTTGCTCGATCACTTCTTTGATGGCGTTGGCCACCAAGCGATCCAGTTCCTCCTCGTCGGGACAATGGATTGTCCCTCCGGCCCTGCCATCGGTACTCCTTCTGGTGCTTTACTGGTTTCCCACAGACGACGCCAAATTTGTTCCGGAAGGAATCGACGTCGACAGCCAGTCACCAGGGTTCAGCCCACGCAGATGCTGACGTTAGGGGAGGAACTCCGTACCCTGCGAGAATAACACGAGTGTTAGGGGAACACACCGGAGGTTATCTGGCGGAGCCCACTCCGACGCTCAAGTCAGTGCCTTGATGGAGAAGATGGAGAGAAGGCAAGATAGTATGTGTATAGTAAAGAATGCGTAACTCCCTTACCGGAGGGGTAGGAATACCTTTTATACCTGCGGCGGCTGCCTTGGTGCATCCCATGATCTATGTCACATCCCCCCCTTTCGTCGGTTACAGGATAGTTTTTTGAAACGGTCCACGCCGTCATTAAGTGTGACCCGTTGCGACATTTAAGGGTCATAATAATTCCGCAATAATGGGGATACTTATCCACATATCCGAAAAAAAGAGGGGACCGTTACTTGAGGTCGAATGTTGCTTGGGCTTCGCTTTCCCGAGGTGATCTCAGGGTCTTCTGGCTCGGGAGGTCGCGGGCGCTCCGCTTCCCCGAGGTGGTCTCGGGACTTGACTTCTCGGGGTGATTCCAAATGGGGTCTTCTGATCTGACCTCTAGGGCGCGTTTACCGCGGGAGAGCCCCGGAGGATCCTCTTCCCGAGGGTGCCCCGAAAGCTTTGTGGGGGGAGTCGCTCAGACTCGTCACATCTTGCTATCCAGTTTCTTCAGTCTACGTGTCCGCCACGGGCTATTCAACCCATCAATGTTTAATAAGGATTCATTAGGAATTATATTTGTGGTGAATCTCGGGCTGAACCTTTTGAATACAGGCTCTGAACTATTTAGAAGATTATTGGTCGTAATGGATCTGATTTAAATATAATTGGCGTTTGATAATGCAATTGAGAGTTAGAACTTTGTTGTTCAATTAATCTTAAATTTGATCATATGGTTGAACTGAGTGATAGGGGTCGGTTAAACAGACATAACTGATTGAACTGCTTGAATTTAAAAGTTTGATTTGTTTAATTTGGAAATTAATTTTTTCCTAAAAAATATGATTATTTCGGTGCAATTTAAAAAATCTGAATTTTATTAAATCGGTTAAATTGAATTCGATAAATCAAAACTTACATAATAGGCAATCACAAAGATATGAAATAAAATTAAATAAATTTATTAATAATAAAATTTTACAATTAAATAAATTTATAAACTGTCCAACCGGTTAAACTGAATTCCAATTAAATAAATTTATAAATAATAGGAAATTACAAGGATATGAAATAAAATTAATCTAATATAATAAAAGATTAACGAACTTTTTTTTTGTTTTTATTTGTAAAAAGTATGCAAATTACATATCAACCTTTTGAATCAAGTTTTTTTTAAACTTATTTTTGAGAGTTTTTAGGTTCTACACCATCGATTTCTCTTGTTGCGTTCTATGTGCTATTTTGATCCTCTCAAAACGGTTGACTATCAAAGAGTCTACTATCCACTCTACGTACGATTAATTATTGTTACTGTTATTTCAATTTTCCTAACATGATTGATCCCCGCCTTGCCTACGGGTATGGGCATATGTCGGGCCCACCGGCCAGCCTAGCGCCAAGAAAGTTTGATCGACAGCTCAACAGCAGGATAGACGGGTAGGTCCCCGCGCCCGTAAGCCCCATCTTAGAAAGGAGGGAGGATGGGATTTTATCAGAGCATCAACGGGGACGGTAGGGTTGCCCTTCGGCCATCCACCCAGACGAACTCCTGATTGTCCATACTCCTCGACCCTACCCCGACATAGAGCAAGGTCGGCCGCCACAGTCAGATCAGGTAAACATCTCGCGGCAACCCCCGACTCAGGGTGTACCCTGCGCTTCCTCTCTCTACCAGCCGGAGGCGTGGCTACCCGCGCTCCCTGGTCCCTACTCGACCCGGTCCTCAGCACTCGGACCTGCCAGTCGGCGCTCAGGGTACGGGCTGTCTCGCCCCTACGCCCTTATGTCATCATATCCATGGTACGACCTTGCTATCGGGCTACCGCACACCATGCTGCGCCGCTCCCCAGTGCTCCATGCGAGCTGACAGTCACCACATCCTTGTCCCATCAGTATGAACAAGGTTTGTCAGCTCCCCCGGTCATATAAGCTCGGCACTCCCCCTGCTGCAGGTAGCGCGCGCGAGTTCTCGCATCCTTTGCTTCATTTCCATTCAGTTTCTCCTAATCTGCCCATGGAGATTGACTTGACCGTCGGAGTACCTGACCGGGGATTTCCCCGGCGGGTTTGCTGACGGCCTCTGTCTTACAGGAACGTGGCAAGGCGCGGTCATCAACCGGCCTCCTCATCGGCTCGTGCCATCCGGGAGGCCCGTCTAGCCGATGGGACCGTCTCCCTACTTCGCGACAGGATCAATGATCTTTGTTCTTTTGTTTCATTTTAGATTCATTTGTTTGAATATATTTTTTTGGTTTAGAGAATGTAGACGGATCCAAGTTGAGGACAGTCGATATAGAAAAAAAAATTAAAAATCATTAGTCTGTGCAAACTGAAACCTTGATCTAAGGCAGGTTTTTCCCCACTCTTTTGATAGTATTGCTATTTAGATTTTGAGCTGATAGTATAACATGCTTTAGAATTTCTTTTGATTATTATTTACTTCATACATGAAATTTGGGATGAAAAGATATTTATTTCATATGCCATAAATTCATGACTTCAAGATTTTTAGTATTTAAGTTTGGATTGTGAAATACCTATGACCAATCAAATGTATAATGGTGGTAAAAGGTGTGATAATACTCATCTCAAGTGTCCCTCAAAATATATCCCTATGTTATATAAAGGGAGGTAAATCATTAGTAACTACTAGTTCGAGCAGTGATCATTGCATGAGGAGGACAAAAACCTGACTATAGTCAACTGTCCATTCCAATGAGACAAAAATCAAATGTATGATGATTAAATGAATGAGAGTTTTATTAATTATACTAGTGATTGTACACACGCAACATGTGTGTAATATAACAGAGAACGAAAATATATTTATTGATAAATTGGAGAAAAAAATGACGATTTGTAAATGATAGAAAATGACTTTATTTTCAAATGAAATTGGTTTAAAATGCATAAATAAAAAAGTTTTATTTGTTAATTAGATTTTTTATAATAAAAATATTGAAATTAGTTTTTGTAAAATAAATTGACCTGAGTTATAGTTTAATAATAATAATAAATAATAAAATTTAGTTGAAAAAATCAGAAGTCAATTTGAACTAATTAATAACTTTTATTTATCTAATTTGATTTAATTTCTTAACTAAATCAGTTCTTAGATATAGTTATTATACAAATTACATAATTTCTTAACTAAAAAATAAAATCAAAATAATTAAAACCCCAAAAAATTTTGGGTCGTTGAGTTTAATAAAAATATAGAAGAAAACAAATGATCTACCGTTTCAGGTATTAAAATAACGGTAAATTTGTTTTAAATCCCTAATGACAAGTCAAACTCTGCATTCAGTCCCCATTTGAGTTTTTCTTTGTGTTAACTCCCTAGTGGATTGAGTATAAAAGAGTGAAAATTGAGTATACATCAGTGAAAAATGAGTATAAAAGAGTGAAAAGTGAGTATAAAAGAGTGAAAATTGAATATGCAGTTTCTTGATGTGGTGGATGCAACCTTACATACTCAATTTTCTAACTTTTATACTTAACTTTCTTCAAATAATACTCACAAAGCTGTCTTGTCAATCTCATCAGGGACTGCATGCAAATAAAAGTTTGTGTAGGGATTGCATGCAAATGTGAGTTTGGAAGTGGAGAGTTTAAGAAAATTTACCTTTGTCCTGTTTAATTGCTCTTTCATTCAATTTGGTTTATATCTTTGAATGTGGGACTATTAAAAATAAGATTCTTTTAATTTTAATTCAAGGAAAATGAGTAGGCTTAGATTTAATCAAAGTTAAATAAAATATAAAGTATAATATAAAATTGGTTGATATATAAGTTATTTCTTAATTAAAATTTAAAATTTTAATTTTTAAAATTTTAAGATATAATTTCAAATTAATTTGAAATTATATTTTTTAAATTTGATAAATTATTTTCTAAAATTTTAATTTTGGATTAAGATTTAAAGTTTTATTTTAAAGATTTATAATTATAGATGTATCTTTTAAATTTATAATTTTTAGATTTATGATTTAATTTTTAAAATTTGAAAGATGAGAAATTAAAATTACTAATAAGTATTGAAATTATTTTTTACGTGAAAAGAAAAAAAGATATTAATGTAATTTAATTTTAGACTTTACAAAATTAATTGAAAGTTAGTAAGGTGGTTATATTTTTAATTAAATAATAAGATAAAAAGATTTTTCTAACATTTGATAATGAATTTATTGTAGAAAAGTTTCTTTATAAGAGTAAGATAAGAAAGATATTTCTAACATTTGATAACCAACCTATTGTAGAAAATTTGGTTGTATTTCTAACATTCAATAACATAATGTTTCTTAACCATACAAATCGTATCATAAATAACATTAAAATTGATGATCCAGGAAGATGATAAGAGAGCAACGATTCAATAAAAACTAATTGATCAGAAGGAACATGAGAAGCAAACACGATTGCAATCATCTCAACGGTGACTAAGAAAAGTCAATGGCAGCCAGCTGAGTCCACGTTCATTCGGTGACCCGATCACTCATGCACGGAAACAGCAGATCCAGCAAAGCAATGGCTACTGCGAAACCACCACTACCGTCACGGTTTGATGCAGATGGAAGAATGTGTCCATCGGAGAAGAGGGAGTTTGGCTCCGAGCCAGAGTGTCTACCATGAGCCAGCACTTCCAGTTCGTAGGCAACGGCGATGCCAGTCCGCCGTGAAGTCTGATGAGCATCCCTCGCCCTCCTCTCGGCCTCTAGAAAGTGGCCGAGGGAGGGAGCAGAGCTGGCCGCCTCGCCGCCCAGCTGAGCTTTGGCGCAAAGCAGGGAGGAGAACCAATTCTTGGCTGCGTTGTGGTCGCCGCCGTTGCTCTTCTTCTTAATTCTCGAACTGTTCTCCGGCTGCCGCTGGCGAAGCGACCGGCTCGACGGATCGAGGAGGCCAGTGATGCCGATTAGGCTGCCAAGGGTGATGCTACGGTCGCGGAAGAAGGATCCTGCGGACTGGAGCGGGAAAAAATGTAGGGAAAAAGAGGAACAATTGTTTTGCTTGGATGAGGAACAATCTGACCTCTGTACTGTCCAAGTCCGATGAAGAAGTGTAGGATGAGGTTGCGATGAAAGTGCTCAGGGAAAGAGATCCAGAGAAGTCAACGTTTCTGACTAAATCGATCCTAATAAGATTCAGTGGCTGCAATCCAAGAGGCCAACCTCCTTCCTGCCAATATTTGAGAGGACGAAATATGACGACCAACACTGTTACGGTTAGCTGAATGGAACAAGATCGAACAGGGAGCGAAGCAAGCAATATACAACCTGCTGAGCCATTTGTTTCCGGGACGTGTGTCTGACTGACACCGAAAGGCACAGGATGAAACACTTGCCAAACATGTAGGCAAGTGTTGAGGCTTATGGTGTGATTCTTCTCCATTGGATGGGATGAAATTTGTGAGGTTTTGGGGGAAGATATGAACTAGCTAGTGTGTGATGTAATCATGTCCGCAGGTGCGTCTTTATCGATTGAAGTGAAGTGCATGATTAATTGAAATGTTGACAGGTGTGTCTTATGACAGGACCAGTATGGAGTTCATGGGTTGTTGTGCTATCCCGATGCTAAGTACTGACATCCCAGCCCAAAGTGAGATGCTAAATAGACGTTGATCTCATCCGAGATCAAAGGTCGATGGCATCACTCAGCAAAGTAATCACGATCAACTACTTTTGATCGATTGAATAATAGCCGGGTCAGTACATCTTTGACAGTTGAATTACCTTCAAGTCGAACCTCTGTTAGATCGGTTCTGTTGAGTTGACTTTTGGTAGATTGGCTTCTGAACAGGTCAACTTCTCATCAAGTCGACTTCCAAATGTTAAATTTCATGGAGATATTGTTCTTGAGATGAAATTCTCAATGGGCAATCAACTGTTGACGGAGTGTGAACTTGAACCTGCACGAGCTTAGGAAGTGGAAGTCTCTTGGTTGAAAATGAGCACAAATTTCAACCGAGAATTAAAATGACATGGGAGATCTCCCGACCATTGTTACTCAAATTCTTAAATTGAAATTTCGGAGTAGAGATGTAAAAAGGTAGAATCGTCACCTTAGCGGTTTCCTGGCTCCATAAGTGTCCAGAGGAAGTAATCACAATTTTACTGGTGGGGTAAGACGCCTGGAGCCAAAAGGATTTAAGCTAATAGACCAGATTTTTATTCCATGTGCGAAAAACTTCGGAGTAGAGAGAAAATAGACGAGAGAGAGAGAGAGTCTGATTAAAGATTTAAAATTTGGCTTCTTCAAATGACCCCCTCCACTTTTTATACTTCCTTCCTTGCCCCCTCCAGCCCCCGGGGCTATGGTGCAGCGGTAGGGTAACTAGTTGTTAACCCAGGCACCACGGTTTGATCCCCAGCTACGGAGCATTTTGCAAGAATTTTTCCTCCAAATGGGACGCGAACCCTGGGACGCTGAGCTTCTAGATTGTCCACCGCGAGCGCTTCCCGATTTACCTTGGTGACCGGTGGAAAATATCCGTGGGGCCAGGCCGATCACCCAGGTTTAATTTATCTGCTGCCTGGTTCATCATTTTTTTTCCTTGCCCCCTCCACTTTTTACACTTCCTTCCTTGCCTATTTGTATTCCTCAACATTTATGATTTACTAATCATTAATGTTCATTGTTGTTAAAGACTATTATTGCCTGGCTAACGGTTCGCCTCCTTAATGTTGGGATCTCCCGGCATCAAAACACAAAACACAGCGAAAACAAGATCGCTCGAGCGATCCATGCGAAAGAAAAACTCGTACGAAGTTCATCTATCTAATAGATCTATCTACAGTGTATGCCTTTGGAGCGTGCTCTTTCGCTTATCCCGCTCGTCCAAGATGCGTCGGATCTCTTGCATGTTCAAGTGTCCATTCCTCTATTCATATCCACACGGACACGATCTCTCAACTTTGGGAAGAACTACCTTAGTTGTGCTAGCAACTTGAGGTAGTTCATAAGACAACCAAGAACCCAAAAGGGTTTCGGCCAAGAGGGAGAAGAGGAAGAAGAGAGGAAGGGAAGAAAGGAACGCTCTCACTCGTCATTCTAAATGACCAGACCCTCTTTTATACTCATCCCATGAATATGAAGAGTCTTTTGTCTCTTTGGCTTCCCTTCATTAAAGCCAATAAAGAGTGTTGGTGCAGGAAGCACCATATCGAATCTGGTTTTGATATTGGCAAAGGATTCAAAGTTAAGTTTATTTGTGATCTAACGTTGTTCACTGAGTGTGCAGAAAAAGCCCTAGCGAAGGACTGCTAGGCAACTGGCGAAGGACTGCCAGTATCCAAGCCCTAGCGAAGGACTGCTAGGCACCTGGCGAAGGACTGCCAGCATCCAAGCCCTAGCGAAGGACTGCTAGGCAACTGGCGAAGGACTGCCAGCATCCAAGCCCTAGCGAAGGACTGCTAGGCAACTGGCGAAGGACTGCCAGCATCAAAGCCCTAGCGAAGGACTGCTAGGCGCTAGGCGAAGGACAGCCTGGGACTAAAGCCCTAGCGAAGGACTGCTAGGCTCCAGGCGAAGGACAGTCTGGGACCGAAGCCCTAGCAAAGGACTGCTAGGCAACTGGCGAAGGACTGCCAGTTTACAAAACCTGACAAAGGACCGTCAGGCAAAAGTCCAACCAAAGGAACGGTTGGCATCAGGTAAATTCTCCCGAGAGGAGTAGGTGAGGACGCGTTCCCCGTCGAGGGAACAGTAGGCGTCGGTTCGACCTAAGACTCCATATTGGAGACCAAAGTCAGAACCAAGACAGCTAAGGCTGTATAAAACTAATAATTTATTATGTTATTGTGTTTTGGACTAACCCTGGATGCAGGACCGAAGGAACGTGAGTCTGCAGCTCAGAGTGCCTCAAAGGAGTGAGGCAACTGCTGACCAGGGCGCCCGGAGTGTCCCGGGCGCCCCCAAGGTGAACACCAAACACACAATCAAAAAGTGCGCTTCGACAGTACAAGCTGCGGGCGCCCCCATGCTTCCGGACGCCCCCGCTGCTCCCGGGCGCCCCCTGCGCTGCGGGCGCCCCCTGCGCTGCGGGCGCCCCCATGCTTCCGGACGCCCCCGCTACTCCCGGGCGCCCCCTGCGCTGCGGGCGCCCCCATGTGCATACCTCGAACCAAAAGCCTGCGAAGCCAGAAGATGAGATTTGACCCGGTCAATCCGGGCGCCCCGAGCGCTCCGGGCGCCCCGGTCAAAGCGGATCCCGAGGATAAGGGGATCAGACGGCGACCGAGCTCCAACCGGATCAAACGCCACGTGGGGGGCGCCCCCGACATCCCGGGCGCCCCCAGGCCCTATATAAGGGACCTTCGACCAAGGCTTCAAAAAAAACTGTTCTCTCAACGCCCTAACGATCTTCTACGCTCGTGCCTTGCTCCGGAAACACTCCAACTCGAGCCGACGACGTCCCGCTGCCCCGAACAAGTCAAACCACTCCGGACGTCGATAACGAAGATCGAAATTTTAATATTGTTATTGCACTTATTTGTAATCAAATCTTTGTAAACAATTCTGCGCTTATATAGAATTGCCCAAAGTAAACGGTCAACGACCGTGGGCCTTGGAGTAGGAGTCGACACAGGCTCCGAACCAAGTAAATCGACTGTGTCTTTTGTGCTGTGTTTTGTTTTATTTTATTTCCGCTGCGTACGTGCTCTTTTCAAATCCGAAAGTTTTCCGATATTCACCCCCCCTCTATCAGGCTTCTCGATCCAACAAGTGGTATCAGAGCGGGGAAGTTCAAACTTGGTGCAACCACCAGTTTGAAAGTTTTTCGGATTTACAAAATTTTTAATCTTATTTCTTTTCTTTCTAGTTAATCAAGATCACTCGATATTTTTCAGCCTTTTATTTTAAAATAAAAATTATCTGTAGGTGGATTTAAAACGAACAATTTTGAATATCACTCGATACGCCTTTTTCAATTTAAAACGAACAATTATCTGTAGTTAATCAAGATCACTCGATACGCCTTTTTCAATTTTGAATTTTCATCTTTTCACCATAAGTCTGAATTAATAAAACAAACAATTCTTAAAAATTTGTCATAAACTTTTTTATTATTATTTTAATATTATTTCTCGAAATTCGTGCCACTTTAATTCGAGCAATCTTTTAACTCTTATTTTTCACCATTAATCAGAATATTCATTTCCTAAAAATTTTGTCTCAAATTTTTTATTATTATTTTTTTATTATTCTGCCTCGAAATTCGTGCAATTTTTTTTGGGCAAATTTTTTTTTCTCCCGCACTACTAATCCAAGACCAAGTCTTGGTACATTCTGTTAGTTCTTTTGTGTGCAAGAGGTTATTTTATGGCCAACCAAGAGTGGAACAGTGCCCGTCCACCGCTATTCTCCGGCGAGAACTTCAGCTTTTGGAGAAGACAAATGAAGTCCCTTCTGAAGGCCCACATGGACTTATGGTGGATAATCCAAACGGGGTTCAGATTCCCCACGGAAAATGGAACATCAATCGCTTGGGACAAATTGGACGAACCAACTCTGAGGAAGATCGAGACTGATGCTAAGGCAACAGTGATCATACAATGCGGTCTAACCAACGAACAACTCAAGCTAGTCGGTTCATTTGGATATGCTAAAGAGATGTGGGAGAAGCTACTCAGCCTACACGAAGAGAGCTCCTATGTTGAGAACTTAGAAGAATCCATACCTGACTACAAATTCGAGCCAGAGACAGAAGACGAATCGACTGAGACAAAAATGGTAACCAATTTCGAATCCATTTTTGAATTACAATTAAATAATCAAATAGATACTGTAATGGCCGAGGAAGGTGTAATTTCTATTACAGGGAAAACTCCAAAAGAACTGCAAAAGAAGACTCAACCAATACCTGAGTCAAACTCAGACTCAGAATCTAACGACGAAGAAAGAGATCATCGGAAGCTGATTCGAATGGCTCGCGACCACTACAAAGTGCCGAAAGAACAATCAAACACAAGAAAGATGGCCAAAATCAAGGGGGAGCCCTCCAAAAAGAAATCTGAAGGTAAATTTACAGTATTTAAAAATCCATTATTTACCATGAATAATATGATAGAATCTTATAAATTAGTTAAGGCTAATTTGTTAGAAAATTTAACTCATAATATTGCTGTTTTTGATAATCTAGAATATTATTACGATTATGATATAACATAGATCATTTTTTTTGTGCTTTAATTGTATGTTTCTTTTTATGTTTATTTTTTTTGCTTAAAATTAGGATTGATTAGTTTAAGGACTAAAGGTTTAATTGAAAATTGAACAACATAGTATTGGGTGGAGGTGAGATGATAGTACGTTAGGGAAGCCAATTTGGCGGAACTAGCCGAAGCTACCGATCCAAGACCCAAACTAGTTAGACCAGAAATTTTTCAAAGAATAATTTTGAAAATGAAATTTCATTAAAAGGCTTTGTCAAGGAAAGGGTGGATGATCCCATAAGGCTACGGCCAAAGAAGGCCTAGTGCCTCGCCAAGACCTGGAAGCCAATTTTTGAAATTCAAATTCAAATTATTTTTTGTTAAATTCGAATCTAACACAAATTTTCAGTTAATTTTAGATTCAAATATCTTTTTTCAAAATAAATTTAAATTGTGTTTAAAAAATTAATTTAACTTTTTAAATTTATTCATGGTCTTTTCAAAATAAATCTTCTACTAAAACCTGTCTCACAAAAACCCTTAAGGTTAACATGCTTGATCATGTAGAACTGGGTGAGACATCTAGGACCTAAATGCATAACTCACTACCCTTTCAAATAAAATATACTTTCAAAAGTTATTCAAAATTATCTCTTGTTTTCAAATTAATTCACTGTACTCTACTTTTTTTTAACATCTTTTATTTCATGTCAAATATCACAATAAATAAAGTCTAGGACTTGATTGGGTCAATTATTGGTCAAACCTAGTCAACATAGTCAAACATGGATAACACTGAAGTCCCCTAGGACATTAGATTGAGTTAAATAGTAAAGGGGAGTAGTTTATTCTTTTTAATTTTCTTTCAAAATATCTTTGAAAAATTATTATCATTTCAAAATGGTTTTCGAAAATTGTGTTATCATACCAAATTACATTTTCAAAAATCTATCTCCTTAAAAATTATCATACTCAAAAGGCATGTTCAAAATTGTTCCTTTAATTTTGACAAACCCTAAGACTAAGAGGAGGATTAACTTGTGGTTAACAAGCCTCCCAGGACTGTGTCAGATTTAAGGGAAGTTCAAATTAAAAGAAGAAGTTTTATGCCTTCAAATAATCACTATATTTTTCAAAATTGTGCTTTACAAAAATCATTATCATTTCAAAATGTTTTTCGAAAAAGGGGCTTATGTTTGAAAATTATCTTCATTTCAAGTTGAATTTCCTAAAATTATATTGCCGTACTGATATTCAAAACTATTCTTTTGATTTTAATAAACCCTAAAGACACATAAGAAGGTCCACTTCATGATCTACAAGGACTCCTAGGATGTGTCAAATTTAGGGGGAGTTTGAGTCAAAAGAAGAATTTCTGAAATGTTTTTTTGTTGAAATTATTAGATAAATTCCTTTGATCTGAACTGAACCCTAAAGACTTAGAGGAAGAATACTTGTGGTCAACAAGCTTCCAAGGATTGCGTCAAATTTAGGGGGAGGTCAAATTAAAAGAGTTATTAAAACATTTCTAAATAATATGTTTTCATATACTATATTTTCAAAATTGTGTCGAAAACATATGTAATTTGTCTTAAAAAATATTTTTGTGGCTTATAAAATTATTTTTGAAATACCTTAGAAAACAATACTTGACATTGGAAAATTTTCCAGGACACTTAAGGAAATTTCCTTGTAGTTAACAAGGTTTCCTAGGATTGTGTCAGACTGGAAAAGAAACCAAAGCAAGTACAAAATTATGTGTAAGTACTTTCAAAAAGATAAGTCAAGTAATTTTAGTAATTTTCTTTAATATTTTAAAAGTACTTATGTTTTTCAAATTCATCATATCATTCAAAATACTTATGCCTTTCAAAAAGCTCAATAAAGTACTTGCATTCTTGTGTATTTTTCAAAATATTCAGAACAAGTAAACTTATTGTTTATCATATACACTTGACTCCAATTATGATTTTGAACATAAATTTTTCAGTCTTTCTAATTTTTTTTAAATTATCATAACACCTGACATTACTTCGCTCAATTTTTTTCACAAGCTCTGATACACAAATTTAAATTTCTTTCAAAATATATGTTACAAAATTTTTTATTGATATAAGACCAAGGGGGAGAGTAGAAAAAGTGAAATTAAAAATTTCTTTCTTAAAACTTTTCCCCTTTTCAAAGAAAGTTTTTCTTAGAATGGTCTAAAATATAAGGAGAAGAATTTCACATTAAGGGGGAGAAAAAGGAAAAAGGAATTTTTTTTGTGCTTCAAAAATTTCGAAGTATTTCTAAGTGTTTTCAAATTTTCTGACTACATATTTTTCTCCTAAGTAAAATTTTCCTTAGTAAACAAATTTGTTCCCAATTCTCAAAATTTGAAACTTTGTTTAAGGGAAATCTAGCTTCAAAATTTTGCCTAAATTTTGAAAAATTTTTGCCTAAAATTTGAAACAAGTTTTGTTAGTGAAAATGCTTTTACTCCATTTTTTTTTAAAAACACTTTGTTAAAGACATGAAGCACTTAGGAAAACTCAAAAATCCCTGTTAGATACCTTGAACACCCATGTTTGTTTTTGATATATGTCAAAGGGGGAGGAAAGGTCAAAGTTAAGGGTTATAACACAAGTATTCAGGGATTTAGGGGGAGTATAAATTTATTTTAAATCTACACTTATGAAAGGTCAAAGTTAAGGGTTATAACATAAGTATTCAGGGATTTAGGGGGAGTATAAATTTATTTTAAATCTACACTTATACTGTTCATACTCCTTCATTTCTTAATTGTTATATGTTTATACTTAACTTTGAATTGTGTTGCCATAATCAAAAAGGGGGAGATTGTTGGTGCAGGAAGCACCATATCGAACCTGGTTTTGATATTTGCAAAGGATTCAAAGTTAAGTTTATTTGTGATCTAACGTTGTTCACTGAGGGTGCAGAAAAAGCCCTAGCGAAGGACTGCTAGGCAACTGGCGAAGGACTGCCAGTATCCAAGCCCTAGCGAAGGACTGCTAGGCACCTGGCGAAGGACTGCCAGCATCCAAGCCCTAGCGAAGGACTGCTAGGCAACTGGCGAAGGACTACCAACATCCAAGCCCTAGCGAAGGACTGCTAGGCAACTGGCGAAGGACTGCCAGCATCAAAGCCCTAGCGAAGGACTGCTAGGCGCTAGGCGAAGGACAGCCTGGGACTAAAGCCCTAGCGAAGGACTGCTAGGCTCCAGGCGAAGGACAGTCTGGGACCGAAGCCCTAGCAAAGGACTGCTAGGCAACTGGCGAAGGACTGCCAGTTTACAAAACCTGACAAAGGACCGTCAGGCAAAAGTCCAACCAAAGGAACGGTTGGCATCAGGTAAATTCTCCCGAGAGGAGTAGGTGAGGACGCGTTCCCCGTCGAGGGAACAGTAGGTGTCGGTTCGACCTAGGACTCCATATTGGAGACCAAAGTCAGAACCAAGACAGCTAAGGCTGTATAAAACTAATAATTTATTATGTTATTGTGTTTTGGACTAACCCTGGATGCAGGACCGAAGGAACGTGAGTCTGCAGCTCAGAGTGCCTCAAAGGAGTGAGGCAGCTGCTGACCAGGGCGCCCGGAGTGTCCCGGGCGCCCCCAAGGTGAACACCAAACACACAATCAAAAAGTGCGCTTCGACAGTACAAGCTGCGGGCGCCCCCGTGCTTCCGGGCGCCCCCGCTGCTCCCGGGCGCCCCCTGCGCTGCGGGCGCCCCCATGCGCATACCTCGAACCAAAAGCCTGCGAAGCCAGAAGATGAGATTTGACCCGATCAATTTGGGCGCCCCGAGCGCTCCAGGCGCCCCGGTCAAAGCGGATCCCGAGGATAAGGGGATCAGACGGCGACCGAGCTCCAACCGGATCAAACGCCACGTGGGGGGCGCCCCCGACATCCCGGGCGCCCCCAGACCCTATATAAGGGACCTTCGACCAAGGCTTCAAAAAAAACTGTTCTCTCAACGCCCCAACGATCTTCTACGCTCGTGCCTTGCTCCGGAAACACTCCAACTCGAGCCGACGACGTCCCGCTGCCCCGAACAAGTCAAACCACTCCGGACGTCGGTAACGAAGATCGAAATTTTAATATTGTTATTGCACTTATTTGTAATCAAATCTTTGTAAACAATTCTGCGCTTATATAGAATTGCCCAAAGTAAACGGTCAACGACCGTGGGCCTTGGAGTAGGAGTCGACACAGGCTCCGAACCAAGTAAATCGACTGTGTCTTTTGTGCTGTGTTTTGTTTTATTTTATTTCCGCTGCGTACGTGCTCTTTTCAAATCCGAAAGTTTTCCGATATTCACCCCCCCCTCTATCGGGCTTCTCGATCCAACAAAGAGCACATCTTTTCATGTGACTCTTCACCTTCTCTTCATCCAATGAAGAGAGACTTTTCTCTTTCCTTCAATAAACACTAATGAATTTCTCCTGCAATTCCGACCGGGCCTCTCGGGCTTCCGACTAGATCTCCCGACCACGTCTCCCGAGCAAGTCCCCGAGCTCCCGACCAAGTCTGCCGAGCAAGTCGCCGAGCTCCCGACCCAGTCTGCCGAGGCCGAGCTCCCGACCCAGTCTTCCGAGCTCTCGACCTAGTCTGCCGAGCGCCGAGCTCCCGACCCAGTCTGCAGAGCTCCCGACCTAGTCTCCTGAGTTCCCAACTCGAGCTCCCGACCTAGTCTGCCGAGCTCCCGACCAAGTCTCCCGAGCTCCTAGCCCGAGCTCCCGACCAAGTCCCTGAGATCCTGACCCGAGCTCCTGACCCGAGTATCCCGAGCTCCTATCCCGAGCTCCCGAACTTCGGAAGCATCATGTCCTTAGTGTGTGACCTAATAGGTTCTCGTAACGTTGGCAATGCACCTAAACGCTTTAGACACATAAGTAATGAGTGACATCTAGCAATGCATCATTGCTACCCAAGTAACAAGAAAAGTCAAGATCCGACTAAACCTCCGTGACTATGATAACGTATGACCTTGTCCTTCTATCCTTGATATCTATATTGACTAATGAGGCATAGACCATGTCATCCTCAATCAATCTTTGTATTTCTTGATCCCCGAGTAGACTCACTCAAACAAATGAGCTCAATATCTCATATTGACTCATTTGAGCATGACCATACGTTTTAGTAGTCCTACTCGATCAAGGGGCCAAAGATATCACTCCCGTCATATGGGAGGGATAGATCTCATGTACATCACTCACATCCCTCCGCATAATTCATTACATACCCAGTGATCGCCTTTATAATCCACCCTGTTACAGGTGACGTTTGACGATACCAAAGTACATAACTCCTTATGTAGGGAACCGTGGTGACTTCAAATCTAAGGAATATTCATACTAATAGTCACATGAGAAAGTTTATGACACTCATATGATAATCTATGAAACTTTCTCATGGCGGGTCAATTCATTACACATTCTCTAATGTATACTCATGTGTCAACTTGATATCACGTATCCATGACTTGTGAACTCAAGTCATCAATTGACCTACATGCTAGTCTTCATGCATTAATATTGTCCTTGAATATTAATGCTTGACTAGGAATAGTTTAGTGTAGTGTTCTCTACATCATCTTACTATCGATTCAACTAATCGATATGATATAGATAAGAACCTACTACCCAAGGACATTATTATACTTAGTTATTTGACACAAATAATAAAGTAAGTATAATAACCAAATATTCTTTATTAATGATAGAATATGATATAAAAGTCCCTAGTCAATCATCACATAATTGGCTCTAGGGCTCCTACTGACACTTAAATCATTATTGCCCCATCTTTTAATACCTTTTTGTGCATTAAAGTCTCTTTATTATCTCCTCTGGTCCTCTTGAATTCCGATTCCAATCACGAGCATTTATTCCGATTGTAGATTCCTTGTATACCACCTTAATTGCCTTCCCTGTAACACACTTGAGGGAAGCAATAGGCACGTCGGCTGTGTTAGACCGAGCGCCTGAATTCAACTGTGGTCGGAATCACCTACTCGGGAAAAAGTACCACACGAGTAATCCCACGATTGATCCCACTCGAAACTAATATCCTCCGCCCAGGAGAATTAATCTGCTCGGGAGGTGTTGTTTCCTCAAAGTGGATCTCATTCCCTCTAGAACTCACTGATTAATTATGTGGTCCGGGCGGGACGTATCGGATCAAACATGTTAGACTATCTTTTCGGGCTTGAAGGTAGGGGTTCCCGATTCCTTAGATTATTTTCTTTATGTTTTCTAACTCCTTTGTGCTATAATAGGCGGCTCAAGACTACCTCACCGCCGACCGCCACTTATATTCCAGGTGGGAGGTTGAGGCCTTGACCCGCCAGGCACTAAAAGCGGAGGTTGAGGCCGATCATGCCCACCGAGCGGGGCTTCTGTAAGTGGAGGTCAGCAGAGCTCTCCGAGCGAAAGTGGAACATCAGCTGGAGACGCTGCTGGCCCTAGAGTTCGTCTTACACGGCTTCTGCCACAGGGAGCGGTTGTCGTCCGAGAGAGCAGGGGCTCCTCAGACGACCTACTCAAGATGACTCGGGAGCGGGATCAGCTCCGGGCAAAGGAGAAGAAGCTGTTGGGGATGTCAGACTCCTAGAGACTTCGGCCAGAAAGATGAATGAGCGCATCAAAGATCAAGCGCACCAGCTAGCCCAGAAAGAATCAGACATCATGGCGGCAGCTGATCGCTGACCACCTCGAGGAGGATGTGACCCAGGCCTGATCGGAAACCTTGGCCACCTCAGAGAGCCTCAAGGAGGCCATAGAAGACCAGGCCAAAATGTCTTCTGAGGTGACTCGGCTAAGGATTGCCAAGGAGGCAACCAAGTCTGAACTGCGCAATTTCAAGGCTGCTGAGGCATCCCGTCCAAAGGAGGCCAAGGCAGAGTTCAAGACCAGGTTCCTGGAGTTTGATGAGTTTGGTGATATCCTGGCCGGGCAGGTAATGAAGCATCTAAAGCAGGGCTTCCATGGGGACATCGATCAGGTACGGAAGGCCCAACTCTTGCCGCCGGACGCCGACCTGGGCTTCATGAGCATCGACCGTGTCTGGGAGGAGCTCCTGCCTGAAGACAAGGAGCTGTAGGAACTTTCTCCCAGCAAGGGATACCCATCTCTCGTAGGCTTCTTTTGTTTTGTACATACCATGTAATCTTTTAATTGAAATGGAAAGGAATTTGCCTCCATTTGTTTTGATCTTCCTATAAACATCTTTCGGCCTACTCTCTCTTGGATGTCTTGTTTTCCTTTTTGGTACTCCAGCTTCTTATGCAATGTTTGTCCTCGACATGAGGGGCAAGGGAATTGAAGAACAAGTGTTCTTCCCTTACTCGAGAAGCGAGGATGTTGAAGAGCAACCATTCAGCCCAAGGAGCAAGTGACCCTGAGAGAGGCCCCAGGTGAAGCCAAGCAGGCCTGGAGGACCCGGCTGAGACAAGCATTGACCCAAAGGGAGGAGCTATAGTAGCTATATCTCTTTGTACTTTTGCTTTGTTGTTTGAGAGTATAACTACTAAATGTACACAGGCATTCTTAATGGAACATTATTGTCCCTTTCCTTTGTGTACTCAGAGTCTTTCTTCTTTTAATCTATGGATCCTTGTGAATTTACCCGACCCTTCATAAGGGAGATCATTTTGTTTCTAGCCATGGACCAAGGGGTCACCAGCGCAGCAAGGATGACCTTCAGCTCAAGAACCCCAGAGCTCAGCGGCCAACAGGTGGCTACACATCAATACAAGTCTTCGCCGGACAACCACAGAGAAATGACCTCTGCCATGTTCTTCTAGCCAGCTCTTGGTCGGGTATCCGCAACGCCCGGGCCGAGTCTACTCGTCTCAGGCATCCGCAGCACCCGGACCAAGCCTACTCACCTCGGGCATCCACAACACCACGAGGTAGTAGGGTTTTAAGCAGGCAAGTAATCCGTGTTTTTCAATTAATATTTCATTTGTTTCTTTGTTTATTGAACTATAGGGTAGTGCCAAAAGAATACAAGTTTTATATGAACTACACAAAATCTCACCGAGTATGATAAGGTCGGAGATATTTGGCGTTCCATGGCCTCTCCAGCCCCTTGCCTTTGTCATCCTCCAGATAGTAACTGCCTCCTGTGAGCTTTCGGTGATGATGTAGGGTCCGCCCCACCGAGGCTCCAGCTTCCCCGAGTCGTCGATTGGTTTAATCCTCTTCTAGACCTTGTCTCCTCTCCTACTTTAAAGTTGCGGGCAATTACCCGACAATTGTAAGCTTGTTGCATACGTTGTCGGTACGCTTTCAGCCGGGCGGCTGCTTTATCACTGACCTCGGACACGAGATCGAGGTTGATCAGCCGCTCTTGATCATTGTCCTCTTTGTTATAGTACTTCCTCCGGACGGACTCCTCGCCTACCTCCATCGGAATCACAGTCTCAGATCCATACACCAGCTGATAAGGACTCTGGCCAGTCCCTTCTCGTGGAGTGGTACGGTATGACCATAAGATGTTGGGGAGTTCCTCGACTTAGTTGCCTCCAACGTGATCTAGTTTTATCTTGAGTCCTCTGAGGATTTCCCGGTTGACAACCACAGCTTGGCCATTGCCCTGAGGGTACGCGACCGATGTGAAGGCTTGATGAATGCCTAACCCTTCGCACCATTCTTTGAGCTTGCGCCCGGCAAACTGCCTTCCATTATCCGACACTACCCTACGAGAGATGTCGTATCTGCAAACAATATCCCTCCATAGGATCATTATCACCGCGACCTTCGTGATGTGTGTCAGGGGCTCAGCTTCCACCTATTTGGAAAAATAGTCCATGAGAACTAGCAGGAACTTCTTTTGTTGGGGTCCAATGGGAAATGGGCCCACAATGTCCATTCCCCACTGATCGAATGGGTAGGACACTGTGGAGACTCGCAAGGGCTCAGTCGGTCGATGAGTCACACGCTGATGTCTCTGGCAGGCCTCGCATCCGGCCATGAACTTGAGAGCGTCGGCCTGCAGAGTGGGCTCAAAGTACGCTGCCAGGATAATCTTCCTAGACAGAGACTTTCCCCAATGTGACTTTCGTAAATGCCTTCATGTACTTCTCGCATCACATAGTCGGCTTCCTCTGGCCCAACACATTTGAGGAGTGGTCGGGCGAAGACCCTCCTGTATAGTTGATCTCCGACCAATGTGAATCTGGCAGCCCAGCGGCAGAATAATCGGATTCCTTGATCCATGCTTGGAGCATTCTCGCTGCGTAGGAACTCCACATATTGATCTCTCCAATCGGCTACAGTGTTGCTTTCCGCCTCTTCTCCTATCAGAGTTACAGTCTCTTCTAGGGCACTAGGTTCGTCTAGCTGCCAGCCTGAGATGAAGCTAGCCAACCTGGCTAGCACATCTGCCTTGACATTGTATGCCCGGGAGATCTTCTGCAGGATAACCTCCGTGAAAGAAGCTTTTAGCTGCTTATAGAGACATATCTCTGCAGACGTTCACACCTTACTTCGAAGTCGCCCTTTATTTGTTATACCATAAGCTGAGAGTCTGAATGTACAACAACTAGAGTAGCTCCCACATGCTTGGCTGCTTGCAGGCCTGCTAGGATCGCCTCGTATTCAGCTTCATTGTTGGTGGCTTTGAAGTGGAGCTGAATAGATAAATGTAATGTATCCCCTCGAGGGGAGACCATTAACACTCCGACTCTGCTATGTCTGCTATTGGAAGACCCGTCCACATAGATCTTCCAGACTCCCTCGGCCTCGGGCTCTGGGACAGTCTCAAGCATGAAATCTGAGAGAGCTTGTGCCTTGATAGTGGTTCGAGGCTGGTACTCAATCCCGTATTCGCTTAGCTCTGTCATCCATTTGATCAGCCGACCTGAAGCTTCGGGATTGGTGAGGACCCATCCGAGCGGATTGTTGGTTAGAATCACGACAGGATGTGCTAAGAAGTATGCCCTTAGCCTTCGGGCCATTAAGACCAGAGCATAGGCCAGCTTATTCATTGTAGTGTATCACGTCTCGGCATCTTTCAAGAGATGTCCGAAGAAGTAGATGGGATATTGCACCATGCCTTCTTCTCGGACGAGCGCAGAGCCTACCGCTTGTTCTGTTGCAGATAGGTAAACAAATAATGTCTCCCCTTCCACAGGCTTGTAGTGAATAGGGAGTTCGACGAGATAGGCCTTCAGATTGGCAAATGCCTTCTCACACTGATCATCCCAGTCGAACTTGACTGTCTTTCTCAGGATCTTGAAGAATGGTAGGGTACTGTCTGCAGACTTGGAGATGAACCTGGACAGAGCCGTAATCCTACCATTCAGCCATTGTACTTCCTTGAAGTTGCGAGGGAATGACATATCCAGAATAACCCTTACTTTTTCTGAATTAGCCTCGATTCCCCTCTCTGTCACCATGTATCCTAAGAACCAACCACTCTTCACACCGAACAGGCACTTAGCAGAGTTCAACATCAGCTTGTTGGCCCTCAGGTGGCGAACGTTTTTTCTAAGTCGGTTATCATGTCCTTTCCCTTGTCGGTCTAGACTAGGATATCACCTACATACACTTTGATGTTCCTCCCAATCTGATGTCTGAAGACCTTGTCCATCATCCGCTAGTAAGTTGCCCCAGCATTGCGCAATTTGAAAAGCATGACATTGTAGCAATATGTGTCATCTGCCGTCACAAAGCTAACTTTCTCCTGGTCATCGGGAGCGAGAGGAACTTGATGGTAGCCTTGATAAGCATCCAACATCGAAATGAAATCACAACTGATTGTAGAATCTACTAACCGGTCTATTCGAAGCAAGGGGTAACAATCCTTAGGGTAGACTTTATTTAAATCTCGAAAATCAATACAGACCCGTCATTTACCCCTGGCTTAGGGACAAGGACTACATTAGCTAACCAGGCCGGGAATTGAACTTCTCTTATGTGCCTGGCTCTTAATAGTTTGTTGACTTCTTCCCTGATAGCCTTGTCCTGCTCGGGTACAAAATGCCTTCGCCTCTATTTCACCATCCAGCTCCAGGGATTACATGCAGGTGATGCATGACAAGAGCTGGGGGGACACCTCTGATTTCCTTGGTAGCCCAGGCGAACACATCACGATGGCTCTGTAGGCAGTCGATCAGACGGCTTCTCAGCACCGGTGCAAGGTCGGTGGCAATCCTCGTAACTCTCCCCGTTTGTTGAGGGTGGATCTGGACCTCCGACCTCCCGGTCTCCCTTCGTTCTTCTTTGGGTCCTTCCTCCTCTACTGGGTCAGCGAGATCAATTTGCAGAGCTTTGTGAAACTTCGGATTCTTGCGGGACTCCGATCTGACTTCCCCATTGTAGCATCGCCGGGACACTAGCTGATCTCCCTTAACCTCGGTCACCTGAACGCCTACCGGAAACTTGATCTTCTGATGGTAGACCGAGACCACCGCCTGGAATATACTTGGTGTCAGGCGCCCTAAGATGGCATTGTAGGATGAGGGAGCATCGATGACCAAGAAGGGAGTCCTCCTCGTCCTCTCCAGCATGTCACTACCTAACGACGGTGATAGGGTAATTTACCCTATCGGCTGTACTCGGTACCCGGTGAAGCCGAAGAGTGGAGTGGAAACCAGATGCAGTTCATCCTCGTCAATCTACATTTGAACTAAGGCGGCCTTATACAGGATATTCAGGGAACTACCTGTATCCATGAAGATACGCTTAACCTCATAATTTGCAATACGTGCAAGAATTACTAGGGCATCTTCGTGGGGAGCTTCTACGTCTTCCAAGTCCTTAGGGACGAAGGAGATTGTAGGGCCTTCCTCTCCGACGGGTGTGACCCTTCCTCGCCCGGTGGAGTAGTTCTCCAGCCGACGGGTGTGAGCCTTCCTCGCCCGGTGGGAATCTCCTCCGGTAGGTCCTCCCGAGATCACCCCTATATGGCCGGAAGGCGGACCACGTGCAGGGGCCTTGCCCTTCTTGGTGTCTCTTTCCAATGAGGGAGATCGACGGGGCGCAACCTCCCGACTCCTCCCCCTTGAATGCGATCGAGATCGATGTCGGACTTCGTTTCCTCCCGACGGTCGTTTACGAGGAGAAACACTTCGCCGAGGGGACCTCCGGCGATACCACATCTTCTTCCACTTCCTCCGAGGTTTGGGGTCTACTTCCTCATTCAATTTTTTTCAGGGCATGACATTCCTCAGTGGAGTGCGTCGTACTGCCATGGAAGTCGCAGTACCTCATCAACGGCTCTGGCTACTGAGTGTCAACTGTCTCTACCAGCTTTCGTTTACCAGCCCATTGGTCTTTCCCTGGGCGAAGATCCTTTCCTCGGGTTAGAGCTGGAGGTTCCCTCCTCTCTGACCGTACAATGGTCTGAGCAGGGACCCCAACTGGTTCCTTGCGGCGGGCATGTTGCACTTCTTCAACGTTGACATGCTTGACAGAACGCCCTAACAAATCGTCGAAGTTGGTAAGTGGCTTCTTCACCAAAGATCGGATGAAATCCCCTTCATAGAGTCCCTGGGTGCAGGCGCTGACGAGGATCTCTGATGTCGCAGTTGGCACATTCTGCGTCGCTCGGTTGAACCGTTGGATGTAATCCATGAGCGGTTCCTTCGATTTCTGCTTGAGGGCGAATAAATTTAACGTTGTCTTTTGATAGCGACGGCTGCTAGCAAAATGGTGGAGGAAGACAGTCCTAAACTCTAGGAAGGAGTTGATAGAACCCTGGGACAGCCTCTGGAACCATCGTTGGGTAGCCCCTGATAGGTGTTCAAGAACACCCGGCACTTGACACCATCAGTGTACTGGTGTAGGAGTATTGCGTTCTCGAACTTGCAGACATGATCTTCCGAATTTGTCTTTCCGTCGTAGTCGACAATCCTAGGACCACAAAACTGCTTCGGCATGAGATCCTCTACGATGGCAAGCGAGAAAAGGGTGGAGGGTGTCTTCTGGAAGTTCTTAGGTCCTTCCCTCTTCTCCCCTTCTTCTTCTTGTCGTAGAACACTGGAGGCGGCAAAGTTAATTTTCTCCAAATCTCCTCGGGACTCTCGCCAGTGCGCTGGACGTACCGCCACATGCCCCACCGGTGGTGAGACAGATCTTCGATGGTGGTGGTGCGAAGTGGAGATTCTGGGGATCTCTGCTTACCCCCGAAACCACTCGACGCAATGCGGCTTGCTCGATCTAGTTGTGTTCGAGCGCACCCTTAATGACATTGGCGATCAATCGATCTAGCTCCTCCTTAGTCAACGTGATGGGTTTGTCCTTCTGGTCTCGCCATCATTGTGTTCCTTCTGGTGCTTTGATTTAGATTCTCACAGATGGCGCCAAACTTGTTTCGGAAGGAATCGACGTAGACGGCCAGTCACCAGAGTCCAGCCCGCGAGGATGATGATGAGAGGGAAAGAGCTTCTATTCTGCGAGATTAACACGAGCGTTAATGGGAACACGATAGAGATTGTCCGGTGGAGCCCACTCCGACACTCAAGTCAGTACGAGAGTCTCTGAGAGAGAAAGAACTAAGGAGAAGTCTGAGTAAGATGAGCGTAACCCCTTTATCTGGGGGGTTGGAGTACCTTTTATACCTGAGGCAGCAGTCACAACTATTCCCACGCTCTTCTCCACATCCCCTCAATTGTCAGTTACTAGATAATTTGTAACGGTCTTTGCAGCAATTAAATCCAGGTGGTTGCGATAATTAAGACTTTAATGACCGCATATTATAGGTAATGATTATCTCGTAATTATTGGTGTAATTATCCACAAATTCGTAAAAAGGTGGCGGTTACTTGAGGTCGGGCTATCAGATAGGATGATCCTTGGGCTCCGCTACCCCGAGGTGATCTCGGAGTCCTTTGGCCCGGGAGGGTCCCGGATGTCTGTCTTCCCGAGGTGATTCCGGGAACCTGACCTCCCGAGGTGATCTTGGACATATGTTTTCCTGGGGTGATCTCAAGAGTAGGCCTGCCCCGAGGTGGTATCGGGAGTCTACCTTCCCGAGGGGGTCTCGGGAGTCAGAGATAGAGAGAGAGTCGTTCAGACTCGGTAGACCTTGGTCATATAACTTCTTCAGTCTACGTGTCAACCACGGGATGCTCAACCCCATCAGTAGGTTTAAGGTAATAAGAATTTCTCCTAGGGTTTAATCATTCCTCTTGGGTTATAGTGTTCAAAATAATCAATTTTAGATGCTCACGGGATATATTATATGTATTTAAGATTTATCAAAGGAATTATTGATTTTTTTTTAAAAAAAAGACTTGAGGTGTGCGCACAAGCGAGTAGATGGAGGCGCGCAGGAGAACAATGTTATGCGCGCAGGAAAACAATGTTATATATTTGACACGGGCAATTTAACGTGGCCAAAAGCTAATTTTTTTTAATCCCTCTCACATCTACCTTTAACAATTTTTTCTCTCATTTCTTTTAAATTAAGATAGAATTTTCTTAGTTTTCTACTTTGATTGCATGCAACAATAAATATATAGTGTTGTTATGGAGATCAACCATATATATTTGATTGATTGCAATAGATCCAATGTTTCATGCTTACGATGTAATGTATTAAGTTTGAATCATTTGACGCTTGCCAAGTGTTCGATAAATTTCCCCAAACACTAGTTGAAGTTGATTTGATCCGGATTTTTTTAAAATTTTATTTATAAGGTTGGGTAACGTCTAATCTCGGACGATCGATCCGATCCCACGAAAGTTTATCATCGGCCACTGATTTGATCCGGATTAGTTCATTACTTTGATGTGTTGATCGCTTGAGTGAATTCATGTTTGAGTGTTTATAATTGATTTGGTTGCCCTCGGGACTATAGTGTAGCGAAAGGGAGTTTAGTTGTTATCTCAAGTATCTATTGTTCAATCCTCAATTATGGTATATTTTACAGAAATTTTTCTTTCAAATAAGACACGAACTCTGGGACATTGGGTTTTGGTCTGTCCACTGTGAACGCTTCCCAATTTACCCTAACAATCGGTAAGAAGCTTTCGTGAGGTCGGATCGGTCGCCCGAGGTTCATGTTACTTAACCTCGTTAATCATTTCTTTTTGTAATTGATTTGGTTCCCATGAATAGGATTCCTTGTAGTGATTTTTGATGGGATGATGTTTGATAAAGCCTTTAGTTACATTGCTAGTTACTGTTGAATTCACTATGTTTGTGTCATATGGACGGATAGTTAGTGCGTGTAGTGTTGCTATCTTAAAGTTTGAGAGTTAAAATCTAACAAAGTCAGTGTACTCGTCCTCTCCACGCGTTAATCACAACATCCGGGTTAGTAACTCATATAATTTATCTCTTTCGTGTTAGCTCTAAGACAGTTTGGCGGGGACGTTGAGATGAGTGAATTATTTTTTACCACGTAAATTTTAGTTTGATAAATCTTTTAATTAGTTGTTTGCATTGCTTATTAGTGTTGAATCCGTTATGTTTGTGTCATAATTAAGATAGATTATTATATTAGTGACAAGTACTGAGATTATTCGATTAGTGACAAGTACTGATTATATTGGTTAATAATGCAGCACGTTTAGAAGGATACTAATGATTAATGTACAAATAGCAAAACAAAAGTTGAAATAATTAATAATGGAGTTCATGCTAGCTGGACTAATAAGTTCATGTTTTAAGCAGTATAGCAAAAACAAATTTGAACTGATTTTCATGCGTTATATTAGTTAATAAAACTTATTTTAGTATTATTGTGGTCTGTTATTGAAAATCTAAATTTAATATTGTGACATACGTTAAATTAAATAATAAAAGTTAAATTAAGAAATAATTTTATAAAATTTTTCAAAAAATATTTAAATTTTTCTAAATTTGTTGGGATAACACTAAGGTTGTGCTAGTCTTTAAAAACTAGTACCAAGTAAAGAATTATGTTGATCTTTAAAATCAGTACTACAGCGATAGCGCTAATGTATTTAAGTTGTGATATTAATTTTTTTAAAAAATTAGCTCCACATTAATTGTTGCATGCAGTAAAAAAAATAATTTTATTAATTTGAGAGAACAATTAATATATAGATGAGAGAGAGATTAAAAAAAGTATATATATATAGAGAGAGTAATTTTACTGCGGATCTTTTACTACTTCTTGTAGTCCCTGCGTCTCCTCCTCCGGCGAACCCCTCCTCCGGTCATAAGTACGCAACGCTTTAGTGTAATCATCCTCCGGCGTCTCCTGCGCCCATGCGCGGCCTCCAGCGGCCGCGCACGGCTCCTACAACTGCGTGTGGCCTCCGGCTACCATTCGTGGCCACAACTGGCTCCACCGCCACCAGGCGCAGCTGTTTAATTAATTAATTAGATAAGTTCCATTAATTATTCTGGATTAATTAATTAATTAATCTTTTTAATTATATTAATTATTTAGGATTAAGTTCTGTTTGATTAGGATATGTTTAATTAATTAATTGGATAATAATTTAGGATACTAATTTAATTAAGTTCTATTTGATTAATTAATTGGATAATAATTTAGGGTTCTATTTGATTATGTTCTGTTTAATTAAGGTCTATTTGATTAATTAATTGGATAATAATTTAAGATCCTAATTTGATTATGTTCTATTTGATTAATTAATTGGATAATAATTTAGGATTTTATTTGATTCAGTTCTATTTCAGCGATTAATTTGCAAGTATCCTAAATAAATATTTTATTGTTATTAGGATACAATGCAAACGAACAAGGTATGGAAGTATAATAGGTTAGTTAATGATTTATCCACGAAGAATTTTTTTGCCGGAGTTGAAGAATTTATGAACTTTGCAAAGTGTCATCTTGAGTGTTTGAATGACGCCAAGTTAAAGTGTCCATATAATCAATGCATATGTAGAAATACAGCTTTCCGTGATGAGGATATAGTGAAAACACATATATGTAGGTATGAGTTTGTTCCAGATTATTACAACTGGTATTATCATGGAGAGTCATATGTATTTGAATCCGTTGGACCTTCTGTCGCTTCATCATCCAACTCAATTGGTCCAGAGGCATCATATAGGTCTGCCGATGTAATGCAATCAATGGTTTACGATGCAATGAATGCATTTGATCAATTAAAAGTAAATCAAATACCTACTCCTGAAGTTCAGAAAATATATGACATGTTGAAGGCTAGTGAAAGACAAGTATGAGAATGTATTCCTTCTGGTCATTCTTAATTGTTTGCTATTGCAAGATTATTGAATATGAAGGCGAAACATTATTTCTTAGAATGATGTGATGATGACATATATCAATTGATGTTAGAGTTGCTTCCAACAGATAATTGCATGACTGATAGTTTCTACAATACTAAAAAATTAATTAGAGACTTGGGTTTGCCAGCTGAGAAGATACATTGTTGTATCAATAATTGCATGATCTATTGAAACGAAGATAGTCAGTTGATGGAATGTAAAATGTGTAATCATCCTCGTTACAAGCATAGTAGTCACATGGTTGGGAAGAAGAAGAAAAATATTCCCTACAAAGTCATGTATTACTTCCCTTTGACCGCTAGACTCCAACGCTTGTATGCATCAGCAGCAACAACAAGTCATATGATCTAGCATCAAAACCATGGACATGAAGGAGACATAATGTGTCATCCTTGTGATTCCTCTGCATGGAAATATTTAGATTCCTCTGCATGGAAATATTTAGATTCAACATTTTCTTCCTTTGCTATGAAACCACGTAATGTAAGACTTGGACTTTCTGCAGATGGATTTCAGTCATTTAAGAAGTTATGCACAATAATATTCATCATGGCCAGTTATTTTAACACCATATAACTTAACATCATGGATGTGCATGAAAGATGAATTCATGTTTCTTACCGTGCTAATTCCAGGTCCTCATAATCCAAAAGGGCAAATAGATGTATTTTTGCAACCTTTGATTGCTAAGTTGAATCATTTATGGAATATAGGTTCAGAGACGTATGACATCGCAAGTAAATCAAATTTTATAATACACATGCAACATTGTTCTGGACCATTAGTGATTTTCCCGCATACTCAATGTTATCAGGATGGAGCACGGTTGGAAAGTTAGCGTGTCCACATTGTATGAGTCAGTCTGATGTATTTTTTTGCCTTGTAGTGGAAAGATTTCTTAGTTTGATAATCATCGAAAATTTTTACCTGTTGATCATCCATTCCGAAGAAATAAGAAAAATTTCAAAAGGGTTAGAAAACTACCCTCAGTTTGGATGTCAGGTGAAGAAATGTTTAATGAAATTGTTAGTTATGAATTTCTACCAGTATATCAGGATGGTTCAGATGACATCAACAAGTACATTGTTAGAGTCAACAAATACGGTTGGAGGAAAAGAAGTATTTTTTGGGATCTTCCATATTGGAAATATTACTCATTCGGAATAATTTGGATGTGATGCATATTGAGAAAAATTTCTTTGACAACATCATCAATACTGTACTGAATGTTCATGGGAAAACTAAAGATACAATAAAATCACGCGAAGAATTGAAACAATTAGTAAGCAGGTCTGAGTTGCATTAGAATGAAACAACTGATAAATATCCCAAGGCATGTTATACATTGGATAAAGAAAGCAAGCAAGCAATGTGTTCTTGGTTGAAAGCAAGCAAGCAATGTGTTCTTGGTTGAAAGCAATCAAAATTTCAGATGGATATGCCTCTAATATGTCTCGTTGCGTGGATACAAACAGATTAAAAATGGTTGGAATGAAGAGTCATGATTGTCATGTGTTCATGCAAAGATTAATTCCAATAGCTTAATTTCCAAGAATTACTTCCTAATAATGTTTGGCAAACACTTACATAATTAAGTCTTTTTTTCAAAAATCTGACTTTCAGGGTTATTACAATATCAGATATGTTACGCCTTTAGACAGAGATTCTATTAATAATATGTAAGTTGGGAGGTATTCAGCAAAATCCATAAGAAAAAAGATGGGTCATTTGTCGATCAACACTCCTTAGCAATTCATGTAAGTATATTAACTATAGTATATTTGTTTTGACATTTTATAGAGATTAATTTACTTCTTATTTCACAGAAAGCAATAACCACTAAAGTTGCAGAGACGTCTTAGCCTGCCGCAGAGGGGGAGGATTTACAACATTTTTCCGCCGACCAGGTGAATGACATTTATTATGATGTCGTCGATGAAAGGAGGAAGACCACCCTATACGGCCGAGGCTCTTAGGCAAAAATCACATATGATCAGATGAGAGATCCAGGGGTTAGGGGACGTCCAAGTTCCTCCTTCTCCTCATCTAGTGAGGTTCGTCAATTGCGGGAAGAGAATGATGCTCTGCAGACTCGACTCACGACAATGGAGACAACTTAGGCAGAGAGGGACGCAGAGAGAGAGATGTAGAGTTGAGGGAACTGCGGGCCCGCCAGGCACACACCAAGGCGTTAGTGCGTCACATGTAAGCTTTTGCAGTAACCCCATCACCTATAACACAAATGCCTGTTAGTGCAGGAAACACCATATCGAACCTTGTTTTGATATTGACAAAGGATTCAAAGTTAAGTTTATTTGTGATCTAATAAAGTTACTTGAGTGTGCAGAAATAAAGTCCTAGAGAAGGGCTGCTAGGCACCTGGCGAAGGACTGCCAGGAAACAAAGTCCTAGCGAAGGGATGCTAGGCACCTGGCGAAGGGCTGCCAGGAAATAAAGTCCTAATGAAGGGCTGCTAGGCACTGGCGAAGGAATGCCAGGATAAAAAGTCCTAGCGAAGGACTGCTAGACATTGGCGAAGGAATGCCAGGGTAAAAAGACCTAGCGAAGGACTGCTAGGCGTCAGGCGAAGGACAGCTTGGGACTGAAGACCTAGCGAAGGACAGCTAGGCACCGGGCGAAGGACAAATTGGTTTCCAATACCTGGCGAAGGACCGCTAGGCAAAAGTCCAACCAGAGGAGCGATTGGCATCAGGTACATTCTCCCGAGAGGAGTAGGTGAGGACGCGTTCCCCGTCGAGGGAACAGTAGGTGTCGGTTCGACCTAGGGCTCCATTTCGGAGGCCCAAAGTCAGAACCAAGATAGCTAAGGCTGTATAAACTAATATCTTATTGCTCTATGGTGTTTTGGACTAACCCTGGATGCAGGACCGAAGGAACGAGTGTCTGCAGCTCAGAGAGCCTCAAAGGAGTGAGGCAACAGCTGACCAGGGCGCCCGGAGTGTCCCGGGCGCCCCCAAGGTGAACACAAAACACATAATGCAAAAAAAGGCTTCGACAGTTCATGTTCGGGGCGCCCCCACTGCTCCCGGGCGCCCCCAGCGCTCCAGGCGCCCCCAGGTCAAGAAGTTGAAGCAACTCCAGCGAAGCCAAGAGGATAAGAGTTTGACCCGGTCAATCTGGGCGCCCCCAGCGTCCCGAGCGCCCCGGTCAAGATCTGATCCCGAGTTTGAAGGGATCAGAAGCTGACCGAGTTAGAGGCGGATCGACCGACACGTGGGAGGGCGCCCCCGACGTTCCGGGCGCCCCCAGGTGTTATAAAAGGACCCTCGAACCAAGGCTTCAGGACAACAATTTCATTCAACGCAATCACGCTCTTCTGCTCCCGCGCTCTGCTCCAGAAACCTCCCGACTCGAGATACAAGCGCCGACGACGTCCCTCTGCTCCGAGAAACATTTGTTACCGGACGTCGGTAACAAAGAGCGATCTTTTAATTTTTGTGTTTAACTATACTGCAATTGTAACATCTATTTGTAAACCGTTTTGCGAACTTATAGAATTGCCCGCAGAAAACGGTCAACGACCGTGGGCCTTGGAGTAGGAGTCGACCTAGGCTCTGAACCAAGTAAAACTACCTGTGTTCGCGATTGTTGTTATTCCGCTGCGTAATTTCTCTAATTCTAAAATCCGAACGTTTTTCGATATTCACCCCCCCTCTATCGGTTCTCTCGATCCAACAAGTGGTATCAGAGCGGGGTAGCTCAAATTTGGTGCAACCACCAATTTGGGAGTTTTTCGGATTTACGAAATTTTTTTTATTTCTTGTTTTTTTTTGTTAATCAACACCACTCCATCTTCTCCGCCTTTTATTTTCAAATAAATAATATCTGTGGGTGGATTTAAAATATTCTTACGCCTTTTTCAATTTCAAATTTTTATTTTTTTACCATAAGTCAGAATTGATATAACGATCAAGTGTTAAAAATTTGTCATAAACTTTTTTATATTATTATTTTAATATTTTTCTTGAAATTCGTGCTATCTTAATTTGAGAAAATTTTTCTTTAATTCTTGTTTTACTAATCAGAATTGATAAAGCCAACTTTTTCAAAAGAAAAATTATCACAAATTATTATTATTTTTTTTTTATTATTCTGCCTCAAAATTCGTGCAATATTTATTTTGGGCAAATTTTTTCTCCCACACTACTAATCCAAGATCAAGTCTTTGTACATTTTTATTTCTCTTGTGTACAAGATTAAACTAAATGGCCAACCAAGAATGGAACAGTGCCCGTCCACCACTCTTATCTGGCGAAAACTTCAATTGTTGGAGAAGTCAAATGGAGTTCCATCTGAAGGCCCATATGGACATATGGATGATCGTTCAAACATGGTTCTACCTCCCTATAGAAGATGGACTATCATTTACGTGGGCCCAACTGGATGAACCAACCCTGAGGAAGATCGAGACGGATGCAAGGGCAACTGCAATCCTACAATGTGGCCTAACTTAATGAAGAATTGAAGCGGGTCGGATCCTTCAACTGTGCCAAGGAGATGTGGGAAAAGTTAATCAATCTACACGAAGAGAGCTCCGATATTGAAGAGTCAGCACTCGACTTCAAAGTTGACTCCGGATCAGAAGATGAGATAGAATCCATACTTGCCTGCAAATTCGAGCCAGAGTCAGAAGACAAAGTGACTAAGACAAAAATGGTAACCAATTTTGAATTTGTTCAAACTCCAAAGAAGAAGCTTCAACCTGTACCCGAGTCTGTCTCAGACTCAGAATCTGACGACGAAGGAAGGGATCCTTGGAAACTGGTATGGTTGGCTCGCGACCGCTACAAAATGCCGAAGAAACAATCAAGCAAAAGAGAAATGGCTGGAATCAAGGGGGAGATTCCCAACCGGGAATCAAAAGGTAAATTTACAGTATTTAAAAATCCAATATTTACCATGAATAACATGATTAATTCATACAAATTAGTTAAGGTTAATATGTTAGAAAACATAATTAACAACCATGCTGATTTTAAAAACCCAGAGTATTATTTCAATTATGATATAACTTAGCCCAATTTTTTGTCATGTTTGTTTTTTTTCTTAGAATTATGATTGGTTAGTATAAGGACTAAATCAATTAACTGAAATTTGAACAACATAATATTGGGTGGCGGTGAGATGATAGTACGTTAGGGAAGCCAATTCTAATAAGGTCAAGTATACTCTACTTGGTCTCTTTAGACTGGTGAAACTAGCCGAAGCTACCGATCCAAGACCCAAACTAGTTAGACCAGAATTTACCAAAAAGTAATTTTGAAGATGAAATTTCACTAAAAGGCTTTGTCTAGGAAAGGGTTGATGATCCAATAAGGCTACGGCCAAAGAAGGCCTTGTGCCTCGCCAAGACCTGGAAGCCAATTTTTGAAATTCAAATTCAATTTACTCTTTGTTAAATTCGAATCTAACATAAATTTTCAGTTAATTTTAGATTCAAATATCTCTTTTCAAAATAAATTTAAATTGGGTTTAAAAATTAATTTAACTTTTCAAAATTAATCATGGCCTTTTCAAAATAAATCTTTCTATTAAAATATGCATCTCACAAAATAGATAAGAATACCTTGTTTTGTCACTTAGAAATGAGTGAGATGCTCAGGACCTAAAAGTTTAGTCCAACCCATTCAACCGTACAAATCAAATTCAACTTAATTATTCTCAATTAATTATTATCAAATTCAACTTAATTATTTTCAATTAATTATTCTCAAAATTCAACTTAATTATTCTCAATTAATTATTATCAAATTCAACTTAATTATTTTCAAATAATTATTCTCAAAATTTAACTTAATTATTTTCAATCAATTATTTTCAAAATTCAACTTAACAATTTTTAAAATTCAAAGTTAAAATTCTAATTAATTTCAAAATCCTCAAAACTTTTAAACTAAGGTTTAATTATTCAAAATTAACCATTTTTTTAAAATTAAATATTTGTTGCACACAACCCATAAGGTTAACATGTTTGAACACGTAGAACTGGGTGAGACATCTAGGACCTAAAAGCATGATTCAGTATCCTTTTAATAAAAAAGTTTGCAAAAGTTATTCAAACTTACCTCTAATTTTTTGTACTGTACCCTACTTTTTCATTCCTAACATTTTTTTTAATTTCATGTCAAATATCACAATAAATAGAGTCTAGGGCTTGTTCTGATTTAGTCATTAACTTGGTCAAAATAGTCAACCCTAGTCCACATAGTCAAACTTGGTCAACACTGATATCCCTTAAGGAACTTAGATAAAAGTTAGACTGTGTCAGGTTTAGGGGGAGTTCAAATTAAAAGAAGAAGTTTAAAAATACCATGTTTTCAAACTATCACTCATGTTTTTCGAAAACTATGCTATCATATGTCTTTCAAACAATCATTTTTTTTTCAAAATGTTAATACTTCAAAATTCATTTTAAGAATTGTGCTTTTGATTTTGACAAACCCTAAAGACACAGAGGAAGGTCCACTTCATGACCTACAAGGACTCCGAGGATGTGTCAAATTTAGGGGGAGTCTAAACCAAAAGAAATTATTTCTAACAAGTATTTTCTTTGGCAATTATTTTTGAAATTATTAAATAATTCTTTTGATCTGAACTAACCCCTAAGGACTCAGAGGAAGAATACTTGTGGTCAACAAGCTTCCAAGGACTATGTCAAGTTTAGGGGGAGGTAAATTAAAAGAACTATTGAGCATTTTAAAATAAGTTATGTTAATACACAAGTTTTCAAAGTTCTTTTGAAAATACAACTAATTTGCCTTTAAAAATACCAATATTCTATTTCTCAAAATGTTTTTGAGGCTTAGTAAATCTTTTTTGAAATACTTTTTGAAATTTTCTTGAGTTTAGAGAAATTTCCAGGACACTTAGGAAAATGTCCTTGTAGTCAACAAGGTTTCCTAGGATTGTGTCAGACTGGAAAAAGAAACCTAATCAAGTTAAATATTATGTTTTCAAAATGCATAATACTTTTCAAAAATTATTTATATTTTTCAAAGTCTAATAGTTTTCAAAAACAGTACTTAGACTTTCCAAAAAGGCTCAATCTGTTTTTTTTAAAAAGTACTTGCATATTTTTCAAAAATTGCATAATATCTTTCAAAAGTTACTTCTATTTTTCAAAATAATGTTTTCAAAAGTACTAATACTTTTCTAAGGCAATAGTATTCTAAGTACGTGAATTTTCTAAAGATTTGCCTATAAATACAAATTTTTTTTCAAAATTGCACAATACCTTTCAAAGTGGAGCTTTGTTGGTGCAATTTAAGCTTTTTGCTAGGCTTTCAAGAGTTATACTAAGTATTTTTATGGTTTCAAAAGTCATAGGCTCTGATACATAATTTTTTCTTAAGACTTCTTTCAAAATATATTTCTTTATTAATAAACAGCAAAGGAGAGAAAAAGCTCAAACTGTTCAAAATCAAAATGTTTTTCAAAAGCTTTCTCTTATTCGAAAAGCAAAGTTGAATTTCTAAGTGTGCTTTCAAAAATTTCTAAAGAGCATCTTTTTGCAAATATTTCTAAGTAGATTTTTCCTTAGTAAACAAAATTTGCCTGAGCAAATATTTTTAAAAAATTTTTGGCAAATATTTGTTTTAGTGAAAAACTTGTCTAGAAAATTTTTATACACAAAGTATTTCCAAGCAAAGTTTTCTCCCAATTCTCAAAGTTGAACCATTTGTTAGGGAATTTTGGCTTCAAAATTTTGCCTAAATAAAATTCTTTCTGCAAAGCCAAGTAAAAGTTGTTTAACAAAATGTAGGTTTGCAAATTTTTTTAATTTTTATCTTGTTCACCCATGTTTGTTTTTGATATATGTCAAAGGGGGGTAAAGGTCAAAGTTAAGTGTTAAGTTAAGTATTTTATAACACAATGATTCAGGGAGAGTATTTCAGGGGGAGTATGAGAAAAAAATTTTTCTGTTCAAATTACATTGTGGTTTTAGACTGTTCAGAATTGCTATGTTTTATTGATCTTAACCTTCTTGCTTAAACTGTTGTAATTTTTACTTAACTTTGAATCGTGTTGCCATAAATCAAAAAGGAGAAGATTGTTGGTGCAGGAAGCACTATATCGAACCTTGTTTTGATATTGGCAAAGGATTCAAAGTTAAGTTTATTTGTGATCTAATAAAGTTACTTGAGTGTGCAGAAACAAAGTCCTAGCGAAGGGCTGCTAGGCACCTGGCGAAGGACTGCCAGGAAACAAAGTCCTAGCGAAGGGCTGCTAGGCACCTGGCGAAGGGCTGCCAGGAAACAAAGTCTTAGCGAAGGGCTGCTAGGCACTGGCAAAGGAATGCCAGGATAAAAAGTCCTAGCGAAGGACTGCTAGGCACTGGCGAAGGAATGCCAGGGTAAAAAGACCTAGCGAAGGACTGCTAGGCGTCAGGCGAAGGACAACTTGGGACTGAAGACCTAGCGAAGGACAGCTAGGCACCGGGCGAAGGACAGCTTGGTTTCCAATACCTGGCGAAGGACCGCTAGGAAAAAGTCCAACCAGAGGAGCGGTTGGCACCAGGTACATTCTCCCGAGAGGAGTAGGTGAGGACGCGTTCCCCGTCGAGGGAACAGTAGGCGTCGGTTCGACCTAGGGCTCCATTTCGGAGGCCCAAAGTCAGAACCAAGACAGCTAAGGATGTATAAACTAATATCTTATTGCTCTATGGTGTTTTGGACTAACCCTGGATGCAGGACCGAAGGAACGAGTGTCTGCAACTCAAAGAGCCTCAAAGGAGTGAGGCAACAGCTGACCAGGGCGCCCGAAGTGTCCCGGGCGCCCCCAAGGTGAACAAAAAACACATAATGCAAAAGAAGGCTTCGACAGTTCATGTTCGGGGCGCCCCCGTGCTTCCGGGCGCCCCCACCGCTCCAAGGCGCCCCCACCGCTCCGGGCGCCCCCAGGTCAAGAAGTTGAAGCAACTCCAGCGAAGCCAAGAGGATAAGAGTTTGACCCGGTCAATCCGGGCGCCCCCAGCGTCCCAGGCGCCCCGGTCAAGATCTGATCCCGAGTTTGAAGGGATCAGAAGCTGACCGAGTTAGAGGCGGATCGGCCGACACGTGGGGGGGCGCCCCCGACGTTCCGGGCGCCCCCAGGTGCTATAAAAGGACCCTCGAACCAAGGCTTCAAGACAACAATTTCATTCAACGCAATCACGCTCTTCTGCTCCCGCGCTCTGCTCCAGAAACCTCCCAACTCGAGATACAAGCGCCGACGACGTCCCTCTGCTCCGAGAAACATTCCACACCGGACGTCGGTAACAAAGAGTGATCTTTTAATTTTTGTGTTTACTATACTGCAATTGTAACATCTATTTGTAAACCGTTTTGCGAACTTATAGAATTGCCCACAGAAAACGGTCAACGACCGTGGGCCTTGGAGTAGGAGTTGACCTAGGCTCCGAACCAAGTAAAACTACCTGTGTTCGCGATTGTTGTTATTCCGCTGCATAATTTCTCTAATTCTAAAATTCGAACGTTTTTCGATATTCACCCCCCCTCTATCGGTTCTCTCGATCCAACAATGCCCGCCCCTCCTCGTTTTGAGTCTCAGGAGACGCAGAATCCTCAGGATACCCCAGATGAGTAAAGACATTTTTGTGGTATGTTATATTTTTTCTCTACATTTAAAAATCAAATTATTATTCTATCTGGTTTGTTATTATATGCATTACTAAATATTTTTTATTTGTTCATTTTCGTTTACAGATTTTATATTATCAGAGATGAATTCAAACATTGGTTTGGTTCAAAGGTATGTATATTTAGATATTTTACATATCATTAAATGCTATTTAGATTTTATATATCACTTACGATAACTAGTTATGTTTTTTCTTAAATTGCTTTATAATTGTATTTCACTTTTATTTATATCGTTTCTTTTCTTTTATGCAGGAATGTTATTCTTTTTGATCCAGTTTTGATGTGTTTGTGTTCTACTAGACTCTGTGTTCATGTATGTGTTGACTACTATTTTTTGGATATGAATTTGATACATGTGTTTAGATATGAATATGATGTGTTTGAATATGAATTTTGAATATGTATTTGATACATATGTTTGGATATGTATTTTTTATGTGTGTATTATATGTGTTTGGATATGAATACTATTGTTTTGTATGTGTTTTATTTGGATATATGTTGTGTTATTATTTGAATATTTTTTTATGTATTGAATGTAAATATGGGAAGGGGTAAAGAGGAGAAAGGTTGCTGGAAAATTCCAGAAATTAGCGACAGATATTTTCTAAATCCGTCGCTAATAGCGACGGATATTTACGAGATCCGTCGCAAATAGCAACGAATATTTGACTTTTCGTTACTAATTACGATAAAATAGCGACAAATATTTGATTATTTCGTCACTATTTGTGACGGATATTTGACTTTCCGTTGCTAATTACTCCTGTACACGTCACCCCCAAGATCTTGTATTTTGCGACGTGAGGTTATGTATCCGTTGTTGCTATTTGTGACGGATTATTTATTTAAAATCCGTCGCTAATAGCGACGAATACACAAATTCCGTCGCTATCCTCACCTATGACGGTGCGAGAGCTGACAGCGTTGTTTCCGTCGCTATTACCGTTTAGCGACGGAATAGCGATGGAAACGGTCCGTCGCTATTCGTTGGTTTTTTTTGTTGTGAGTGTATCCCTTTAACACCTGTGTAATCTCGCAAGCACAGGCATCTCCTTATCATCGCTCAAGACTGTATTACGATGACCTATTGTCTACATCGTTGACTTCTGAAACATATTATATGAATTAAATTAGTCTAAATTTATAAGTAAAAATTTGTATATGTTCCTTTTTTTTTTGTTTATAAGTGCTCGGGTTATGCTCTAGTATAGAGAACCTTTCTTTTTCATTTACCTACCGTGTATCTGCTGAGTGTTTTATTACTGCGCCAAAATTGCTATATGTTCCTTATATACTCATGAAGCAGTGCATTATTTTCTAATTCATTGAATCTTATTGAGTCATTATATGTATTAAATTTCTATTTTAACTAGTTTATATTTATAATAATAATAATAATTATTATTATTATTATTATTATTATTATTATTATTATTATAATAAAGAAGGAATGATGTGATAAATCAAAGTAGAAAAGAAAAAGTTTGTTGGCGAGAAAAAGATGTAACTGGGTTTGCTAGTTTGGCTTGACTAAATGATTGAAGTAACAGTAAGGCGTTCTTTTAATGAATTGGGCAGCATGTAAACGCAAGAGAATTTAGTCTCATTTAGGTGACCAAGCATAGAGTGGGGTCTGGGCGTATAGGTATTTTTTAAAAAAAATCTGTAATATTTTTTATAAAATTTGAATATTCACTCTTGTCCTTTTAATAAATCCTATGAAATGCCATGGGTAAATTTAGATTTTACATCTAAAGAATTTGAAAGTGATATTTTTTTATATAACAAAAAAAAATGCTTATAATGATATTCCATTTTGCATGGAATGGATCGATGAGTAAACCTATTTTCTATTCTAATCGAGGAAGAGAAATTACCTATCCGGGAGGAGAAGTGTGTTCTTTGTGAATACAGCAATTTATCAAAGGGCGTATCTAAGAATTAAAAATTATCAATTCGCGTATCATGGTTTCTATTTTACCAAAAGGCGCAGGCTTTTATGTGAACTTCCTCTTATACCCCTCCTTCTAACTACTGTCTTTTTCTTTTCTCTCTCAGTAATAAATTTCGAGACGTCTGCACATGCTTTTTTAGATTTTTATTTTAAAATAATATATTATGGAATCGGCGCTAAAAATGTAAGGTAAAAATCAAAAAAGCGTTCAAAATATATAAAAAAACGTAAGGTAATAAAAAAATTTTGAAATCAATAAAAAAAATGTTGGTAAAAAACGTAAGGGAAAAAATGTAAGGTAATAAAAACGTAAGGTAATAAATATTTTCAAACATAAGGTAAAAAATCGTAAGATAATAAATATATAAAAAAAATTTGAAAAAAAGCATTGAAATCAATAAAAAAAAGTATGGGTCTGAAATTTATTGATTTCAGGTCCACGCTGGGTCTGAAATAAAAATATTTCAGGGCCAGCGTGGGCATGAAATTTTTTATTTCAGACCCACGTAAGGCCTGAAATATTTTGATTCAGGCCCGACGTGGACTCAAATTTTTTTCTATTTTAAAAATATATTAATATATAAAAAAACCTATCAAAACACTTAATTTCATATTAAAACGTAGGGTCTGAAGTCACGCTAGGAGGGTAGAGGTAGGAGATGATATTTGGACACCTAAACTACTCCTATTGCATTGGTGATATCTAAACCTACTGATATGGCTAAACTACTCCTATTGCATTGGTGATATCTAATATATAGATGTTTGGACACCTAAAACATCATCTCCTACCTCTAACCTCTCTATTCATATGAAGTTTTCAGAAATCTAGATATGGGAGGTCCATCAGTGGGTTTTGGTCAAAACCCACTGATATTTCTAAACTACTCCTATTTCATTGGTGATATCTAATATATAAATGGTTGGACACCTAAAACATCATCTCCTACCTCTACCCTCTCTATTCATATGGAGTTTTCAGATATCCAGATATGGGAGGTCCATCAGTGGGTTTTGGTCAAAACTCACTGATATTTCTAAACTACTCATATTTCATTGGTGATATCTAATATATAGATGTTTGGACACCTAAAACATCATCTCCTACCTCTACCCTCTCTAGTCATATGGAGTTTTCAGAAATCCAGATATGGGAGGTCTATCAGTGGGTTTTGGTCAAAACCCACTAATATTTCTAAACTACTCCTATTGCATTGGTGATATAGAGTGTATAGATGTTTGGACACCTAAAACATCTTCTCCTAGATCAACCCTGTCTATTGATATAGAATTTTCAGAAATCTAGATATGGGAGGTCCATCAGTGGGTTTTGACCAAAACCCACTGATGGACCTCCCATATCTGGATTTCTGAAAACTCCATATGAATAGAGAGGTTAGAGGCAGGAGATGATATTTTACGTGTCTAACCATCTATATATTAGATATTACCAATGCAATAAGAGTAGTTTAGGCATATCGGTGGGTTTTGACCAAAACCCACTGATGTACCTCCCATATCTGGATTTCTGAAAACTCTATATGAAAATAGAGGGTAGAGGTAGGAGATGATGTTTTAGGTGTCCAAACATCTATATATTAGATATCACCATTGAAATAGGAGTAGTTTAGAAATATCAGTGAGTTTTGACCAAAACTCACTAATGGACCTCCCATATCTGGATTTCTGAAAACTCCATATGAATAGAGAGGTTAGAGGTAGGAGATAATGTTTTAGGTGTCCAAACATCTATATATTAGATATCACCATTGAAATATGAGTAGTTTAGAAATATCAGTGAGTTTTGACCAAAACTCACTAATGGACCTCCCATATCTGGATTTCTGAAAACTCCATATGAATAGAGAGGTTAGAGGTAGGAGATGATGTTTTAGGTGTCCAAACATCTATATATTAGATATCACCAATGCAATAGGAGTAGTTTAGGCATATCGGTGGGTTTTGACCAAAACCCACTGATGGACATCACATCTATGTTCAGGCCCTCCTAGCGTAACTTCAGACCCTACGTTTTAATCTGAAATTAAGTGTTTCGATAGGTTTTTTTATATATTAATATATTTTTAAAATAGAAAAAAATTTGAGTCCACGTTGGGCCTGAATCAAAATATTTCAGGCCCACACTGGGTCTGAAATATTTTGATTTCAGGCCCAATATGGGTCTAAAATCTATTGATTTCAGGCCCATGCTTTTTTTTATTGATTTCAACGCTGTTTTTTCAATTTTTTTATATATTTATTACCTTACATTTTTACTTTATGTTTGAAAATATTTATTACGTTACGTTTTTATTACCTTACATTTTTTCCCTTACATTTTTTTACCAACATTTTTTTTATTGATTTCAAATTTTTTATTACCTTACGTTTTTTATATATTTTGAACACTTTTTTGATTTTTACCTTACATTTTTTAGCACCGATTTCATAATATATTATTTTAAAATAAAAGTCTACAAAAGTATGTACAGACGTCTTGAAATTTGTCACTGAGAGAGAAAAAAAGAGAAAGACAGTAGTTATAGAAGGAGGGGTATAAGAGGAAGTTCACATAAAGGTCTGCGCCCTTTAGTAAAATAGAAACCATGGTATATGAATTGATAATTTCTAATTCTTAGGTACGCCCTTTAGTAAATTGTCGTTGTGAATATCATCTTTACTAACGAGGAAGTAAAATACTATGGAAATACTAATGAAAGAGGGAAAGAATAAGTGATCATCTACTGATGTGAGAATACACGTTTTTGAGAGATGAATACGAAAAAGCATAGTTGATTAGGTTTGAAAATAAAGTATATAATTTTTTAAAAGTATACAATAAACAAAATTTTTAAAATTTAAAATTAAAAGTGAACATTTTATAAAATTGGGTTTAAGCATAGTCATAATATTTTAACTAGTTTAGATACATGTAATAATTTTGAATAAAACTATTACGTGTTTTAAATACTTCTAAATTCACAAATAAATACTTGATGTATTTCTTGGATAAGGAGTCTTTATATATACCCGTCCGGACTCAGGACGTTTGAATTGAATCTAAGTAGAATAATTTTATTTTTTTTTTTATTTTTTGAGATATATTTTATGTATATAAGATTTAAAATTTTAAAATTTAAGAATTGAGTTATAGTGTGTTTAAGTTAATAAAATTTTTCATCTAGGTCCAGTCTTTTATCTTAGATTATTGTATTTAAAATAAAATATTTTAGATGCTCACAGGGAATATTATATGTATTTAGTATTTTAAATTTTAAGATTTAAGAAATGATTTGCACAGTGAAAGTGAATGTCTCAGTGAAAAATTTGATCGTCAATTGGTAGCACATTCGACCGATCACCAATGGGACACCACTGGCTGCCTCTGATCGCCGTCCCGAATCAAACTATATCTTAGGGGACGGTGAATCCATCTGGATCGATGGTGAATGATGCAAGATTTTAATTGAGGCGATCTCCAACGGGTTCACCGTGCCCCTCAGGATATAGCTTGGTTCAGGGAAGCGGCCGGAGGCTGCCGACAATGTACGATTGACGATCGGACGTCGGATGTATCGCCGATTGATGGTTGTTCCGGAAGGAGTCGACGACGATGTGCAATCACCGAGGGTCTGTCCCACGTGGAAGTCGCTGTGGAGGGGAGGAATTCCGTGCCCTGCGAGATTAACACGAGCGTTAGGGGACACGCCGGAAGGGGTCCAATGAAGTCCACTCGACGCTCAAGTCAATGTATTGATGGAGAGTAAAAGCAGCAAGAAAGGAAAATGTATGTAGGGTTGAGAGAGTGTAACCCCTTTACCGGAGGGGTTAGACTACCTTTTATACTGATGGCGGTAGACTTGGCACATTCCATCGTCTCGTACCACGTCTCGTGATTTATGTCATGTTCTCCCCTTCTTTCGGCGGTTACTGGGCTAGCCTTTGAAACGGTCTGCGCCGTTACTATGCTTCGGCCCGTTGCGATATTTAAGGGTGATGATGACTCCTTACGACGGGGAGGCTTATCCATAAGTCCGTTAAAAAAGGGGGGAGGATGACTGTTCCTTGAGGTCGCAACTAACTTGGGCTCCGCTACCCCAAGGTGAGCTCGGGGCCTTCTACGTCGAGGTGAGCTCGGGACTTTCTGACCCTGGTTGTAACGCCCGCTTTTTTTTTTCTTTCGTAAGCGACGTTACGTTAACATGCTTTAAGGCATGTAGACATCATAAGGCAGCGGAATAACTTTAACTT